>CAUYPK010071285.1:0-16692 GCA_963574355.1 Loris lydekkerianus | reverse complement strand
GTCCCTCCTCAGAAGCAGCATAACAAAATCCAAACTTGGCAAAGAGCCACAGTATACAAAATAATGATAAGAGGCAAAGAGCCGAAATTCATTTTGGCCGGGAGCTGCATGCAGCTCTAGCCGCGTGTTCGCCACCCCTGTGAGTGAGAAGATTCTGAAAATTGGCCACATAACTGTCTTCTCAAAGGAAACTTGTTCTATTGTCTAGGCCACTGGCATCCAACTAATGAGAATTAGCCATCAACTTAATATAATCCTTTGAAGTGGAAATATATTCACAGTCACCCACCTGCCATTTTCTGAACCCAGAGTTGTCCCAATGGGCAATTATGTCAAGTCCATCAATCCTTTAAGTCCTTTCTTTAAGAAAATAAAATTCCACAGCAAACAAATAAGTTTATTTGCCTTAAACAAACAAACAAAAATACCATTTTTCTCTGCCTGTTTTCCTTCCCTGAGGATATAATTAATACCCCAATTTTTGTTCCCATAAAGAGTATTTTCTGGAGTCTGATGCCAGAAGAAATATGAACAGTCCCATTTGTCTTATTTGCCTTCATCACCCATTGGTGGCCACCCAGCTCCCTGACTGGCATCTGGTCTCTGTCTACAGCTGGTCCTGAGAGCCAGCAACACCCAGCCCTCACTGCTTCCCCAAGCTCTGCATGCTTTCAGAACAAAACTGCCCTTTGTGCAGGAAATGGAGTTCACTCCTTCCTCTCTCTGCTCTTCACTTCTACCCCATAAAGTCTTGGTATACTGTAAATTTACTATCCATTTTTCTAACGAAATTAGAGATTTTCTACAAGGTCTATTTTCTACAATTACTTTGAGATTTTCTACAAAGATTCTCTACAATGCCGTTACGGCATTAATCTTCCGATAGACCTTTGTAGAAAATCTCAAAGTAAAGTGAGTCCCAGTCCCTGAATGCCAATATTCTCAGATATTCAACAGTCAATAGTAACAATAATACCTAATGCGTCTGATTATTGTCAGAATAAATGCAGATGTGCGTTGATGGGCAGAATACACTATAAATAGTTATTTTATAAATAGTTATTTTATACCCTTAGTATCTTGCATGACAGAACAGGTCCTGTGTCCGTGTTGGTCTCTCATGACTTGAAAACTATTAAAAACTATCACACAGTTATTTTGTGAAAGACTCAACTTGGATTTGCCTGACACTAAGCATTTTTGTCAAGGAAATGAGAGATTTGATCGTTCTCAGTACCTTGTGGCTATGATATCAGTGTCTACCCACTTCTGACATCAGCTTTGGTCATTGGTCAAGGCTGTGTTTGACAGCACTTTCCATTATACAATTACTATTTTTCACACTATTATAATAAATGCCTACGGAAACCTACTTCAAGTCTATATAAATGTCTGTTTCTCATCCTTTTGACTATTAATTTTAGTATTCCTTGATGATTGTTGCTTACTGAATGAGTTCTGAGGTGTTTGCAAACAGATGATTTTCTTCTTTCATAATTTCTACTGTTTATTAATCAAATTCCACAGTAAGGAAAAGATGTCCTTTCTCATGCATTTGTTCATGTAATTATTTATTGGAATAAGTATAAACTACTCATGGATATTTATTTTATTCAAGAGTTATAACCTATATTTCCATGACTATTTTGTGGTTCAAATAATCTCAGGTTTGACCTGAGATATATTGTCAGGGCAGGTCCCCAGAAGAAGGTTTTTGGTCAAAAGGTAAGTGAATATGTAAGTTTATTAAGGGCTGTCAAATTCTCCTCTAGAAGGTTATGCTAGTTTGTTTTCCCATCAGAAATGTTTGAGAGCCCTGGTGTCAGAGAGTCTCACCAAGAGAATGAAATAGTACCATTGTTTTCATTTTAATGGCTTTATGGTATATATTAATGTATGGCAGGGCTAGGTCCACAACCTGCATTATTTTATCTTCAGCATTACATAATTATATTTTCATATTTATTAGCCCATTTGAACCATGTAACTGTACATAAAACTTTATCCTATAATTGGAGTTGGCACTAAATTTATAAATTATTATGGGAGAATCTGACAACTTTGTAATGTTGGATTTTCTTGTCCAAAATAAGGGGCTTGCATTCTATTTGTTTAAGTCTACTTTTGTGTGTTTCACAAAAGGCTTCGCACACTTACTTATGAGCATATTTCTAAGTATTTACTCTTAGTTGCTTTGGTAAGTGGAAATTTATTTAATGTTATCAGAATGTCTGAGGCTCCTTTGAAGTTCCTATGTCAAAATTGAATCCCTGGTGTAATGGTATTGGTAAGCAGAGCCTTTGGGAATAGATCATAAGGGTGGGATTCTAACCTGTCGGATTAGTGCCCTAATAAAAGAGGCACATGAACACTCTCGCCCCTTCTGCCTCATGAAGACACAGTGAAAAGACTCCACTGAGGACCAGAGGGCAGTCCCTCCATGATACCTTAATCTCGAACTTCCCAGCCCTGTGGGCTGTGAGAAAAAAAAAAACTGTTTTGTTCATAAACTACCCAGTTGATGGTAGTTCGTTACTAACATCTGAACTGACTAAATGATGGGGCAGCAATTCCTCTTTTGGCCACTGACCAGCCCTGACTTTCTTGTTCTCTGTTCCCGGGGTCTGTCCTTCATCTGCAGACCTGAAGGTGCCACCATAACCTCTGGTTCCAGACCATGCAAAAGGTAAACATTTTCTAACAAGAGCAGTGGGGGTTCCAGACATAGTTCAGATGCACTCGGGTGGTGGTGGGGGGGGGAGGAGTGCGAGAACCTTCTCATACTTATTCAAACATTTATTCATTTATTCCTAAATACTGACTTAGAAAATGCTATGCTAGAAACAGTGCTGTGACCTGAAGGAATATGATAGGAAAAGTCAGAGGAAGTCTCTTCACTCACAGAGCTGGTATATTGAGAGCAGCTGGCACCAAGGGGACAATGTCAGATGACTGGAAAGGAGAGCTTCACAACAGCTAGTATTCATTTCCAACAGAGAAAATAGAAACCAGAAGTGAGGCTAAGCAAAGCCCTCTGGAAAAGTCCATCCAAGATGCTATAGACTGAATGTTTGCACGGCCATGTGAGATATGGATGTGGAGCCTTTGATTAGGTCTTGAGAGTGAAGCCTTCATGAGTGGCACAGTGTCCTTGTAAAGGAGGCTTTGGAGAAAGTCCTTGCCTCCTTACCATGTGAAGTCAAAGGGAGAAGATAGCCATCTGTTGAAGAAATGGCCTCTGTCTGATTCATCAGTCTTAGCCTTGCCAGCCTTCAGAACTGTGAAAATTAAATTTCTATTCTTTATTAACAACCCAGCATAGAGAATTTTGTTATGGTGGCCCAAATAGACTTAGACAGAAAATTGTTACCAGAAGTGGAGTGCTACTGTACTAAATCCCTAAAATGTGTGACCTTGGAACTGGGTGGCAGGTGGATAAGTTGGAAGTGCATGTTAGAAAACACCTAACATGCAACATAAAGCACATGTTAGAAAATGCCAGAAATGAGCTGCTGAAGGCGGTTCCCCTCAGAGTACAGAAGAGTGGGAGCAGAGCTGCACAGAACTCCCCCTTCTCTGAGAGAACAACGACATGATCTTCAATAGAATTTTGGTAGGAAAATGAATGGCAAAGGCCATTCCAATGCACTCTCATATAGAAATAAGGAACAGGTTATTAAAAAATGGATAAAAGGCCATCCTGTTATGCACTGGCAAAGGATTTAGTTAAATTGTGTTTATCTCATAGTATTTTGTGAAATTGTAATGAAACTGGGTGTTTGAGTGAGGTAACACATTGCAAAGCATGACAGAGACTGTTGAGAGAACACAATTGTGTAGTTCATGTGATAAGGGTGTCCTGTTCATCAGCCATCTAAACTGAAGCCAGGAACTACTGCCTAAGGCCATGCAGTAATGACCTTGAAGGAAATTCTGAGCTCCTCCAGGCCGTGCCTCCCCTCAGATGCCCAAAATGTAAAAGCCCAAGAATCATGAATACAAAGAGCACCTGTTAGGGACATGTCCAGTGGATGAGCCTGCATGCTCCAGACCAGCAGAGCCCCCCAGTTCAAGATGGGGCAGAAGGACATGGCCCAGGCACAGAGGTCCAAGAGGCAGATGCCCCACTTCACTGGCCCTGCCTCACTGGGTCTGGATACTGAGCCCCCTGCTGACCCGCTGGGACTGAAGGGCAGAAAAGTAGCTCCCCAACCTTTTTGGCACCAGGATCTGGTTTCATGGAAGATAATTTTTCCACAGACTGGCTGGGAAAGGGGTTGTTTTGGGTGATTCAACGGAATTACATTTATTGTGCAGTTTATTTCTGTTATTACATTGTAATATATAATGAAATAATTAGAACACTCACCATAATCCAGAACCAGTGAGAGCCCCAAGCTGTGCTCCTGCATCTAAACAGTTGGATTCTGACTTAACACCGACCAGCAGAGGCAGTTGTATGATTGAAGTAAGATGCTCACTTGCCACTATAAAGTCTGTCACCAGGGGAGGCTTAATTGTCACTTGCCCGTCACTGGTAGTGTTTTTTTTTTTAATTGTTAAATCATAGCTGTGTACATTAGTGCAATCAAGGAGTACAATGTGCTGGTTTCAGTGTTTTAATATGAGTCTGCAATCAATTGATTTATTATGGTCTCTGCACAGTCAGCCCCTTTTGCTGATGGTGACCTGAATTTGCAGCTGCTCTGCAGTGCTAGTGTCACTCCTCAGCTACATCACCAACCATCAGGCGTTAGTCTCATAAGGAGCCACAAGCTAGATCCCTCACATGCACTGTTCACAGTGGGGCTCCCGCTCATGTGAAAGTCTAATACTGTATTGATGTGACAGCAGGTGGAACTCAGGCATGATGAGAGTGATGGGGAACGGCTGTAAAGACAGATGACGCTCCACTCCCTCCACTACTGCTCACGGGTTCCTAATGGGCTATGGGCTGGTGCCGGATCCCCAGATGGGGGGCTTGAGGACTGAAGGGCAGAACATCAGCCTGAAGATTATTCTGAAGCCTTGGGTTGGACTTTCTGAGATCATGTTATTCCTTTTGTCAATCTTATTGTCCCAGTTGTGGAATGAGAATGTCTATGCTATAGCTGTCCCACTATTATGTTTTGGAAGCACACAGTGTGTTGGATTTCACTGGTTCACACTTGGAGAGGAATTTGCCTCAGATGAACCCCACAGTGAGTATCACTCTTCTCTGATTTAGACAATGTAGTTGATGAGACTCTGGACTTGAATGAGTTAAGGCTTTGAGAGCTACCAGGAAGGAATGAATGTTTGTGAAAAGGGCATAAATGTGCGGGAACCGAGGGTAGAATATAGTCTGAATGTTTGTATTCCCAGAAATTCATGAGTTGAAACCTAATCCTCATTGTGAAAGGTGAGGCCTGTGGAAGGAAATAAGATCATGGGGTGGAGGCCTCTTGAAATGCATCAGAGGGACTCCTGTCCTCTTCTGCCATGTGAGGACACAGTGAGCTGACCGCTGCCACAAAGAGGCAGGCCCTTGCAGACAGCTAATCAGCAGGTGCCTTGATCTTGGATGTCCAGCCTCCAGAACTGTGTGAAATAAATTAATGTTTTTAATAAACAACTCAGTTTTTTTATTATATCATCCCTAATGCACTAATACATTTACCATCATGGTGTCTGTTTACTGTGCATGCATGTAAACACTATTAATTTACATTTATTAATTTTATATCATGCTAACACAGTAATTATTTTTCCTTGAGTTATTTTATCATTGGTTTCTTAGTATTTTTCAGGTACAATTATCCTATCAACTACAAATAGGGATAGCTCTGTTTCTTCTTCATCAGTTCTTATGCATCTTATAGATTAATCTTGCCTCGTTCTATCACTCTTGAAAGTAAAAATGCTGAATAATAATGAAGATAGAAAGTATTCTGTCTTTTGCTCCTTTGTTCCTGATCTCAGTGAAATTGCCTTACTACTCAGTGGTAGTGATGCATTCTCTCTCTCTGTCTACATATGCACACAGATTTCTATATATATAAATTGCTACATATAAAATATATACACACTTATTCTATATGTTTTATGTTAAGTATCCTATATATAAAGAAATACGTACACACAAACACACACATAGAGAAAGATAGAGGGAGAGAGAAAAAGAATTAGGTTTAGGATATATATTTTGTTTTCTGTTTTCTTTAGTATTTTTAGTTAGAAACAGGTGTCAAATTTTTTAAGGGCTTTCTCAGCTGCTACTGAGAAAATTAAAATTATTTTGTGTGAGCTATTAACTGGCTTTATGATGTTAATGGATATCTCAATATCAAAACAACTTTCTCACGTTACTATAATAAATTCCTGGTGGTCACACTATAGTGTTTTTTTATGTGGTATTGGGTTTAATTTTTTAATATTTTATTTAGTATTACTGTATTCTTTTGTCAAGAGTAATGCTGGTTGTAGATTGTTGTCTTACATTTATTTGTTTATACTGTCTTTATGGTGTTTATGACTCATTTTTTATAATATTTTGAGATGGAAATTTAGTTCATTTATTTTAATGTTTTTCTTTTTATTGATTAAAAAGTACATGGGCCGTGACCCTAGCATCAGTCAAATTAAAATTCAATCCAAAATATCAATGAGGTAGATCTTACTGATATTCATCTGAGATAAGGTAAAATGCATCTACTTTTCAAACACCTATGTAGTAAGGTGATCATTCAGGCACAGAAACATATTAGAAGGTTCACTTTTCATCTAAATTAGAATCAAAACTTCACTGGTAAGCTATATCCTGAGTTTGTGCTCTATGGAAATACATATTTGGTTTTAATAAAATGAATCTTTCGAATCCATTTCTGCCTACGCCACAATTTGCTACTTGTGCTGCTTCTAAGCAATAGAAAAATACTTTCTTAGACCTCACTTTTCAGGAAGGTGGAAAATGTTTCAGCCAATTGGAAATTATCATCAATTGAGGGTACATTTTTGTTTACTTTTTAAGCACTTATTAAAATCAACCTGTTCCTCTCCTTTTAAATATATTTTTCTTTAAATAAAATCTCATATTGGTGAGTACCAACTCTGAAATATTATCAGAGGAGATAAAATAAGACTGATCCCAAAAAATAATTTTACTTGAAGATAGAGAAGTAGATTAAAAAAAAAAATTCCCAAATACTTACTTAAATAACTGTTTTTAAAAATTCATGGAAGAAATGTTGTGGAGAACGCATCCTTAATTGCAAATAAAGTATCTAGAACACAGATAGCCAATACTTGGTCATCTTACTAAGCACTCTCTCTTGCTCCTGTAAATCAAACCTCACAGGACTACCATTTATAAGAAGGAATACTGGTTTTTACTTCAATCAAGTATCTCCCTACTGAATCTGATGTTTTCCTGATGAGCCTGGTCACAACATTGGGATCCTCAGTTCAGCATCCCAGAATGCTGTCACTAACTGACACAGTTTGTGAAGATGTGAAACCCTTTTGTGATCCCAAGAAAGTCATTCATTGCTATCAAGACTATTCCAGTTTCCATATTGAGACAAGGATTCACATAGGAGAAGCAATTTCTTAAATGGCAATTTTCCTGGATAGACTAAAAGGAAACGAGAAAACATGTTAGAGCTCCCAGAAGGTTAGAAAGCGCCACACCTGTCCTGTGTTAAAGGGTAAACGTAAGAGACTGGGGCAAGTTTGCTGCTGTGAACACAGAGATTTGAAGGGTAAGCTGAGGATTTGGGTCACTCTCATTATCCCATAGTAAAAGGAGAATTATATCTTATTTTGATAAATGTGCGTTTTAGGAAGTTCTGACTCACAGGGAAAAATTATAGAGGAGAGACAGCATTTAGGAAGACTATTTAGTAACATCCAAATGAAGAGAGGAACTTTTAAAATGGAAGCATGTGTAACGATTAGTCAGAACAGTGATTGCACTAATGCACACAGCTATGATTTAACAATAAAAATAAATAAATAAATTTTTACAGAAGCTATACCATTTACAAATTAAAAAAAAAAAAAGTGATGGGGAAAAAAATAAGAGAGATGTAAGAGAGAGGACTGTGTTCAGGACCCCCAACCCCAAAGACAGCATCTGGCATTGGAAGAACAGCAGAAGAAACTTCCCTGGAAGCTGGCAGGGCACACAGCCCTTACTCCAGAGGGGTCCTCCCTATTCCCCCAGGAGAAGAATGTCCTCATCTCTGAAGACAGGAAAACTCCCAGAAAAATCTAACAAACAGGCCTTACTGGACACCCCTTTTTGTCTAATCATGTTTCCCCACAACTGTCTCCCTCTGCCTCCCATTTAGCATAAAATACACAGTGACCCTTGTTTCTTTAGCTCTTCATTTCTGAAGACTCCCATGTAAAATGTGTATTAAGTAAATGTGACTGCTTTTCTCTTATGTATAGGGATCTCGTCATGAACCTGGCCACAGGACAAGAAAAGACATCTCTTCTTCCCTACGGAGACACGCTTAGAGGAACAAAGTGTTGAGCGGTTAGATGTGGAGGTGTCAGAAGTGGCAAGGTGGAAGGCAGCCGACATCCCCCTGCTCCCTGACAGTCACATGGTGCTTCCTTGTCCCAAGTCCTGCTTCTGTAATCAGACTGCCTGCATGATGAAAGGACCTTTCACATCTGTGTGGTTATAGTGTTTTAGCGCAGAAAGACTCCCCAGTTAGCCAGGGACTTCGGCTTCCATGAAGACTGAGCAAATGGAAATGAGAAGAGGCTGTTTATGCAGAGATTGCTGTGGCAAGGAGGCGGCATCGCCACTGTGCCTACCCCAGGGGCTCAGGAGGAGCCGGGGAGGCAGAAACTGTCACAGTGAAGAGGGGCATCAGGGATGCTGTGGCTGGAGGGTTTGACATGGGGAGGCTGGGGGGACTAAGAGTGGCCACCACATGTGGCAGGTGTGGGGGATATATTTTAATCTCTCTAGTGGATGCTGAGTTGGAAAAGCAAAAAAAAAAAAAAAAAAAAAAAAAATCTATCTATAGACAGGTAGATATCAAGTAGGAAGTTACTGACCAAGCTGAGGACTGAAGAGATGTGGGTCTGACTCCTGTTGTCAGAGGTGCTCTGGCCGTCATCCATGTCACCCACACAGTGTGGTCACAGGAAGGGTTCAATAGGAAATTTCAGTCACAGTTGTATTTAATGAGTTTCTCATAAGAATTTCTACTTTTTCAATTTAACTTTTAATTGACATAAGAATTTACTGATTATTCCAACACAGATGATTTAAAATAGTGAGCACCAAGAACCTGTTAAAACAAACTTTTACTGTAATGCTTAGTCCTATTAAGAAGGGTATTTCCTCGGACTCACCTTAATCTACTGGTTTGCCTATTAAAATGCTTTTTCCAATTTAATTGCTTTGTTGGAAAAAAGGGGGATACAATTGGTATGAAAATAAGAAAAGTTTTAGTTAAAAAGCAAAGGATATTTGTCTGCAAATGTTTGGCTTCTCATGCCCTGAGGGTGTGAATCATTTTTCATTCATGACTTCATATAATTTAAATTATCCGCCAAATCTCTTAGGATTAAATTAATAACAAGAAATTAACTTAATGGCACAAATAGCCACTTAGGTAATGTAACAATCAAACCCGATCTTGAAATTCAAATGTGATCATTCAAAGCCATTTTGAACTTTAATAGTTGATGAGGCATTTTTCTCAGTCCAGAGAATAGCTTGTTTTTAAGTTAAAAAGCTTTATTATTTCTGAGGTATTTCATAATAAATGTTTGCTCATGTTCAATTATGTTCAATTTTATTATTGTTTATCCATTGTACCATAATGGTCTTAATGTGTGTCCCCTCCACGGGGGGTGGGGGGTGGGGGGGTAAAGTAAAGAAAAAGAAAGGAAAAAGAATTTTAAAATATTTTTAGTTTTTTACTAATAGCATTAATTACTAATAGCATAAAAGATAACTTCATAAAATATTTGACATCATGAAAATCTAATCTAATAGTACCTAGGTTAAATGTTTATTAAAATAAAAAGATTTTTTTTCAAAAGTATATTTACAACAGTTTTTGAAGAATATCTATACGATTTTATTGACCAGATATGATATTCTACATCAAAACAACTTACATACCTTAGATTTAAAGACTGCCAACATATTTTTGGAATACTTTTTACTGCTTCCTAAGACATTCTGATATTCTAACCTGAAAACAAAAAAATGAAATTTTGCCATCCATTTAGAAAACGATTTGAAACAAAAGGTTCACTTTAATTGCTTCTCAGATGACATATTAAAAGGTAATAGCTGTGAGTGTGTGAACATGGGTTCAACAGGAAATTTCAGCAGCAGTTGTACTTAATGAGTTTCTCATAAGAATATCTACTTTTTAAATTTTACTTTTAATTGACATAAGAATTTAAGTGGAGTTTAAGATGTGTTCTTAAGCAATGGCAGGCTCTCCCACTGGGTATTTTAAAGAAACACCTTTTTGCTAAATTTGGGTGGAGTTTGTCTGAGTGGATTTTCAAAAGTTTTCATATTTCTAATACTCTACATAAACTGCCATCTTTCAGGATATGCTTAATATATTGAAGTAGCATTTATTATTGTGACGCATTTGTAGAAGTAGCCCAATGTCATTATATGTTCACGTAACCACCTCTCTAAGCATACTCATTAATATTATCCAAATGTCATTTTACTTATGTTAATTTAATCCTTTTCACTTTTGTCTGTGCCTCGCCTAAGAAATAGGCTTCTGGTTCTATCACTATATTCCACACTCTGCATTTTGGGTTGCAGTGAGAACACTGTTTGCCTAAGTTGACCTCAGTCTTTATTGAAGGAGGCAGATCAGCACCGCCACTCAAATTCCAACTTCCACGCTGATTTCAGAGAGAAAAGTAGTTCATGTTGTCATCCTACAAGAATTCCAGCTCCTGTTTCTTCATCCTTACTCTTTGCACTGCCATTAAGTTTGTTATAAAGTATTAGTTTCAACGAACTCTTCAGAACAAACACATTTTATGGGCATCAGAAGAGAAACCAGCTGCGATTACAGTTTAGGGGTTTTCAAATCATTTTATTAGGATTTTTGTTTAACTCAAATCCAACATTATAACGTTTATCATCAATCTGCTTGAAAAGAAAGATAATTCAGTAAAGCAATAAAGAAAATTCACACAAGAATAACTGATTCCCTAAGAGCCTTAAAGATGTTACATCTTTAAGAATGCAATTCACCACAGAATTACTTATCTAAAAAAAAAAAAAATTGTTTATCTTGTAAACTTTGCAATGTGAGGGGTTTTTTTTAACCTAGGTTAAATATATGACTCTGATTAATAATAATATTTTTAAAGTTTCTAACAATAATTTATAGTGAGAAATAACCCAGAATGCTTGCTGGAGCTTATCAGGACAAATGCATACTCTGTCCAGGCTCACACCGTCAGGGAACACTTCTGCAGGACACTGGAGAATTTTGTAAGTAAGGATAGTGGATCTGAGGTAGATCCCTGGTGATCCTCCGTAAGCAAGACTGACTCCTGCTAGGTGTGTGATCTTGAGCAAATCACTCAATGTCTCTGCGTCTCTTCACAGGGTGGCTATACAATGGGAACAAATTCATCCAGGCAAAATCAGTGCCCAGAATACGGTATGAGCTTTGTAAGTCTATGTTCTCATCACTCATTACTAGTCATTTTTTGTTTCAACCAACTGAAACCTAGTTTCCGTCTGTCCCCAACTCATAGTACTACTGCTGGGTTGAACTAGCAATTTCAAAAGCCCAGCACATAGAAGGCATTCAAGTAATATTTGTTAATTTTATAATAGTTACCATCAACATAATTATTCTTATTTTCCTTTTCTTATTCAAAGTATCTAATTATTAAGACAAACTATCATTCCTCCACTCTGAAGACTTCTCTGTTGCCGTGTTTTATACAGATTGAGCTTCTGACATCCAGGCATTGCTTTCTTCTTCTGCTCCTCTTGATACCAGAACTTCACCTTCTCCCCTGGCTGGTTCGCCAAATCTGATACCGGCGTTTCAAGTTCTTGGTCTTGGAGAGTCAAAGAATGAATCCACTGCCCACAGGCTCAGTGGTAAGACAGGGTTTATTCACAGAATCTAAAATTACAAGTTACAAAAAACAAAGGCTCCCGGCAGAGAGAACTCAGGAGGGTAACAAGCTCTCCTGCTCCTTCTTCTAGGCCTGTTGTTGGGCTCTCTGCTCAGGGGTATATATAGTGGCAGGGGATTGTTTTGCTAGAACTCAATGTTTACTTTTAGGGCATGGGTCTTAGTTAGTTACAGCCAGCTGTCCAATGAAGTCTCAGGCCTTGGAAACTTACATGAAATTCACCAGTCGGAAGTGCACTGGGAGGACACAGCAAGGCCCAGTGTCTCCCACTCAGGTGTCCCGCCCTTCCAGCTACTGGAGCCTCCCAGGACCCTCACTGCCTACCCTTCAGCTTGCTGCTTCCACTGCCGGCTACAGCTGCATCAATATCACCAGAGCTAAGGCGGCAGGTCTTGGCGCAACCTGTCCTGCATCACTCTGATGCTATCAGCCACCAACCAAGTATATTTTACTTTATTAAAGAGTTCAGATCTGTACCACAAACAAGGCCATCTCTTAAATATGCAGAATTCATTAAAATGCTGTGTTCAAAATGATTATTCCTATTCCAGACCTCCATCTTAGAAATATAAATTACTGGCAGATGCACGGAGTATGCAGTGTTATTGCAAATTGTTGTTGAATATACTTTGTGTTTATTGATCGTGAATAGCCCCATCCCCAGCTATTATCAGAGAAGCCAGGGTTAGAAGACAGAGTTTCTGTCCCTTCTACACAAAAGTAACAAGTGGTGGGTTTTGATACCTGTCTCTTCATCTGCCTGCAAAAGAATTAAGACAAGCCATAAACGGAGGGACTGAAGAAGTCAGCTCCCTGCTGGCCCAGTCCAGATTCTGTTCTTGGTAATCAGGATATTCTTGTACCCATTGGCCTCATGTCCCCAGAATGTTTGTATTATTCTTCAGAGGATATATTATTGACCAAAGAACAACTATCTCTTGGTTTAAACTATAGCCACCTTTTAATGTATAAGAACTTAGTCCTGCTGATAAACCTGGAATTCTCTGTCTCCAGCTTAAGCGCAGACTACCTTTGTGTTTTACTTTCTCTTCGGGATAACTTTGTTTTTTCTCAGTGCTTCAGTGAAAGTGTGGGTGTTAAAGCCACTTTACAGGCAAGTGGAGTTCCAGCAGAGCGTCTCAACTATGAACACTGGCTCTCTGTTGTATGGCATGGTGGCATTTCCTGTGACACCCTTTAATTGCCTGCACTGTGTGTAGAGCAGCTGAATGCTTTACACTCAGTTTCATGTATATTATTTACGAAATGTTCACTTCACCTGTATTTCACTGACTTTTCATTCTTCTTAGTAACTCGGCCCTTCTCATGCACACACAGACACATACAAGAAGTAGCTTCTTCCTATTGCCAGAATATTGCTCATTCTTCATTTTTTATTCATTCTTCTATTTATTTTTTTGAGACAGAGTCTCACTGTCTCACTGTGGGTGGAGTGCAGTGGCATCACAGCTCACAGCAACCTCAAACTGCTGGGCTCAAGGGATCTTCCTGCCTCAGCCTTCTAAGTAGCTGAGACTACAGGTGCCCACCACCACACCTGGCTAGTTTTTCTCTTTTTAGTAGAAATAGGGTCTCACTCTTGCTCAGAATGGTCTTGAACTCCTGAGCTCAAGGAACCCACCTGCCTTGGCCTCCCGGAGTGCTGGGATTATAGGTGTGAGCCACCACACCAGCGGCGCTGCTCATTCTTATGTCCAGTTACCTAGTGCGTCCTCTGGAGACTTTCCCTAACACAGCCAGTGAGAGAAAGTGCTCCGCGGTGGGGCTTCCTCGGTGCCCCGTGTTTGCCTCTATTCACCACAGTGAATCAAGTTAAACATCTCTGTGCCTCTCCCCTGCATTTAACCATTAGGTCCCGGAGCGTGATACTAATATTACCATAACTATCTGTCACACTAAATTCTGACACTGCCTTCATGGACCCCCTGCAGGGAAGCCCACTGATGATCCTGAGGGTGGGACCATTTCTCCCGCTGCCAAACTCCTCAGAGAAAGAGTGAAGTTTTATGTGTGTTGATTGGGGTTCTTGGTTCAAAGCTTTGGGAATCAAGTCAGACTTTGCAGTTTGTGCTTTGAATGAATCTAATGGTTCAATCATGTGTTCATTCAAATGTTGATTATATCAAGAAATCCCCCAAGTACCTAGAGATTGAGATTGCAGAGTATTATGGGATAACCAGGTTTATCAAGAGTGTATTCAAACATTCAGTTACTCCTAACAAAGTACCAAGACACTCATACTTTTAAAAAGTCTTAGACTTAAAAACTAGCTTAGAGTACTCCACATGCTGAGACCAGGTTGGGGTGGGGGTGGGGTTGCACCAGCTGTCTTGTCAGAAGCCAGCTGCTGAGTCTCCCCAAGTCACCTCCACCCCCAGCCTCTGCTGAAGCTCTTTCCACAGCACTTAACAGTCACTACCAACTGGGGGAACTCAGGGGCTGACCCACCGATGGTTTGTTTTTGCACCAGGACCAATTGTCCCTCTTAACCAGATGTGTGAAAACCATTTCCTTGGGGTCAATTCCTGACTTTACTCTTTGGTATGCAGCCGTGAAAGGCAAAACAGTTCTCCTCTGAATTAACCAAATCATGGATGCATTTGTGCCTCACGTAAGCAGAAATATTGTTGGAAAGAGGCGATAAGAAGGAATACTGAGCTGTAGTTTTATTTGCAATTGCCTTTTTATTAAAACAGTTAATGACCACAATCCAAACTTCATACAACATACAGTCACATTAATAGCAAAGAAATTTCACATATAAAGTATAAATTAAAAGTGCTAAACCAAAAATATCTTTGGGGGGTGCATGGAATCTAAATTTGTGTAATAGTTGACAAAAAAAGTAAATTTCTTGATTATGTAACAGTTGGTACGGATTTAAAACTGCTTAGTCTCCCAGTGACTAACAGTGTTTCTAATAAGAGACATGAAAATACCAATATAAAAATAACTTGCAGAGGTAAAGCAAGAAATAAAGAGAAAATGTGAGAATACTTTTAAATAATATACCTAGGGACAGGAGGGTAGACAGAAGAACTGTCTTGAGTTCAGTTTTTAAAAATTGTAATTATATAAATTAAAAACCATGTAGAATGTGCTAGAGACCACCCGATAGGTAGGAATCTATCAACTTAGAAGTATATCACAAATGCACTTCCAGTAGAACGGGTTGCTGAGTGCCCAGTGCACTTTTGATGACCTATCAGCCTCATCTACTAAACCAAAAATCATACCGTGCTGGCAAATTTGTAAATAGAACTAATTTTTGAAGTGTCATCCTAAAAATATGAAGTGCATGAACTATCTCTATCCCAAATTGTTGACAGGCCTACAGGGCTGAGGATTTGTGTTAAATTAAGCACAGCTGATGAATAATTTGCAAAAAACTGTTTGAGAACTGCTCACTCATCTGAATTCAAAATATTCTTTCCCCTTTAAGTCCTGAAATGAATTTGTGCATGAAAAACCTGTCCAAATTAAATCATTCACTTTATGAAGGTACCTACTAAATTTAGTGACTCATGACAATGTCCCAATTTTTAAATGTTTTACAATTATTTTCAACATTTATTTTAATTGACAAATAAAAATTATATATATATATATACATTCATCATGTACAGTGTACATAATGGGGAATCGTAGTCAGCCTTTTTAAAAGGAAAAGGCTGCGGTTTGTAACAATATGGATAGCCCTGAGGGGTATTATACTAAGTGAAGTAAGTCAGGCACAGAAAATCAAATAAATAACACAAGATTTCACTTATATGTGGCATCTAAAACAGCCCATAGAAAGTAGAGAATAAAATGGTATTTTCCAGGATTTGGGGAGCTGTTGTAAGATGTTGGCCAAAGGGTACAAAATTTCAGTTAGAGAGAAGGAAGAAGTTAAATAGATGTATTATACAGCACAGTGAATATAGTTAATGACAATGTTTTGTATTCTGGAAAATTGCTAAGAGAATAGACTTTTAACTGTTCTCACCACAAAAATGGTTTGCATGTATGTTAATGATCTCAAGGCCTCTTGCCTCTGTGTACTCATTCCTGATCCCCTTCCTCCACCATCTCTTCCAGAGCAAAAACCCACGTGCTGAGAATGACTCATTAGGTGTGGTGCCTGACCAGTCTGTCTGCATTACCCCAACACACATGCACACACACACTCACACACTCACACTCATTCACTTTGCTGGTCTCTCTTCTTCTCTGGCACACTTCTTTCCAGTCCTGGCAAGTGCTACCCAACCTGTCTGGAGCCTCCATGCTGTCTATCCCTACTCCTCAGTCAGGCTGAGGCAAGGAAGCTGAGGGTGATTGGTGGGATTACACCTGCAGTGCATCTTACAGGGGTATATGTGAAACTTAGTCAATGTAGAATGTAAATGTCTTCACACAATAACTAAGAAAATGCCAGGAAGGCTATGTTAACCAGTGTGATGAAAATGTGTCAAATGGTCTATGAAACCAGTGTATGGTGCCCCATGATCACATTAATGTACACAGCTATGATTTAAT
>CAUYPK010071284.1:0-22628 GCA_963574355.1 Loris lydekkerianus | reverse complement strand
CGCAAACTGTGCGCGCTCTTTCCTTCCGCTGCTGCCCAGCTCTCGCTATAGCCGGCGCTATGGGTTTCGGAGACCTGAAAAGCCCCGCCGGCCTCCAGGTGCTCAACGATTACCTGGCGGATAAGAGCTACATTGAGGGGTATGTGCCATCACAAGCAGATGTGGCAGTGTTTGAAGCAGTCTCCGGCCCCCCACCTGCCGATTTGTGTCATGCCCTACGTTGGTATAATCACATCAAGTCTTACGAAAAGGAAAAGGCCAGCCTCCCAGGAGTGAAGAAAGCTTTGGGCAAGTACGGCCCTGCTGATGTAGAAGACACTACAGGAAATGGAGCTACAGATAGTAAAGATGACGATGACATTGATCTCTTTGGGTCTGATGATGAAGAGGAAAGTGAAGAAGCAAAGAGACTAAGGGAAGAGCGTCTTGCACAGTATGAATCAAAGAAAGCCAAAAAACCTGCTCTTGTTGCCAAGTCTTCCATTTTACTAGATGTGAAACCTTGGGATGATGAGACAGATATGACAAAATTAGAGGAGTGTGTCAGAAGCATTCAAGCAGACGGCTTGGTCTGGGGATCCTCTAAACTAGTTCCAGTGGGATATGGAATTAAAAAACTTCAAATACAGTGTGTAGTTGAAGATGACAAAGTAGGAACTGATATGCTGGAGGAACGGATCACTGCTTTTGAGGATTATGTGCAGTCTATGGATGTTGCTGCTTTCAACAAGATCTAAGATCCATCTGCACTTAAATAAAAGCTTAAAAGATAAAAAAAAAAAAAAATAGAATGACCGAACGCTTTAATCTTTGATTCTTAAGAGTTTTCTTTTCTCCTTAATGACTGTTGAAATAAAATACCCCCCACAGGGAAGGGGTCAGCATGGATCTGTCTCTGGGACTCAGCCCTGCCATCATCTGTGCACATGGGGTTCTGAGGCATTGAGGCTTTCCTCAGGAATGGCAGGGACATCACAGACCCAGAGTCCCCACTGACCTCGAGTGCTCTGCTTCCCAGGAACTTCCTTTCCTGGAATCTGGAATTCAACAGGTCACATAGAGCCATGTGAACAACAAAGAGGGAGCGGGTGGCAGGACTGAGAGTCTGTGTCCCCAGGAGTTGGTCACCCCGACTCCTCCCTGAGATCTAGGGCTGGCCGGTAGGATGGGGAGTCAGGAGGGGATTTGCCCCCTGCCCCACACTCATTCTTTCTGACCTATTGTCTCTTTCACGTCTTTGGAGATAATGTCACACCAAACATGGGCTTCTTCACGCCTGCTGTACCACCAGCTCCAGAGCCAGGCAGGCCAGCCTGTGGGGCTCTGAGCTGGCCAGGAGTGGGTGCTGATAGGTGGCCCAGCATCATCCTGGAGGGCAGGAACTGCATCTCATCCAGCTGCCAACTTACCACACCCAGCCCTTAGCAGAGCCCCTGAAACACTGCCCATACTCAACAAATATCGACTCATTAAGCCAGTGGACACAAGCAGATCCTGCCATGGGGAACAGACAAAACTTGTTGGAAATATCTCTTTATCTGATTCCCCTTCCTTCCACTTACAGAAAGTGAACTGAAGTCTTTCCCCACCAGCACCGAGTCCTCAGCCCAGTCCCTGGTTAGGCCTTTGGGAACTCTAATTCAGCCTCCCTGGTATGCCCCGTGTTCTAGACCTCCGTGCCCCATGCCTTCAGCTAACTGTTACTCGGTAATCTTATGCCACCAATCCCTAGCATGTGTGTATGTGATAAATGCTATCTGATCCATTCCAAACACACACTTTTTTTTTTCTTTTTGAGAAAGGGCCTCACTCTGTTGCCCAGGCTGGAGTACAGTAGCATCCTCATAGCTCACTCCTGGGCTCAAGCGATCCTTCTGCCTCAACCTTCTGTGTAGCTGGGACTCCAGGTGGCACACCACCATACCTTGCTCATTTTTCTATTTTTTTGTAGAGATGGGGGGGCTGTCACTTTTGCTCAGGCTGGTCTTGAACTCCTGGCCTCAAGTGATCCTCTGGTCTTGGCTTCCCACAGTGCTAGGATTAAAGGTGTGAGCCACAGCACCAAGCTCCAAACACATACATTTTAACAAAAGCCCCCCCGAGAGTCTCTCCCTGGGAGAGTGACTCTAAAGTATGAATTTCAGTAACCTGTGTCAAGGTAGGGTGGGTTTCTCAAAGTGGAAGGTGAGGGTGGTATGGGCCAGGCTAGCCTGCACTTTCAACCAGAACGGAGGCCCATTTTCTCCCCCGTATCTCAGTCCCATGCCCCACCCCCACCATGAGCCTGACGTTGGATTTCCGCACACTGCAGTCTGACCCCTGCCCTCATCACCCACAGTCAAGGCTCCTCTTGCCAATCTTTGGAAGCAGGGACACCCTTTAGAGCCACTCCATTCACCCCTCCTTTTATTGACAGAAGAGTGAAGGCCCCAGACTGCCTAAGATAAACCCAAGGGTTGGGAAAGGATTCGCAAACTCCTACCCCAAGTCTATTGACTGCAGGGCTTTTGTCACTATCCAAGGGACTGGTTTGTACCCACGCCAAGGCCAAGAGCTATTCAGATTCTTGGCAAGTGTCTAAAAGAAATATGCTTTTTTTTTTTTAATTCGTATCAGCTGTGAGCTGGATAGCATGCTCAACATCAGAGACACAAGGGAGTGCCCTGTGTGAAGCACCAACACAACGCAGGGTTAGAGGGGCGGGTAACAGACAGAGTTTCTGAGTATTTCTCTGCGCTGGGTGCTGTTCCGTGGGCTTTACACTGACGGTGAACTCACGGTGCTGTGGGAGCTCTGAGTGGGGAAATTGAGCCTCAAATCCTGTGCTCCAGTCCTGGGCTAACGAGGTCTCTGCCTCAGCTCTCCAGTGGGCCCTGGGCCCCGGGTGACATCACCTAAGCCTTGGATCTTACGAGCCTCTCTCATTTATGTAATACTAGGCCTCCGGGACCTCCAGCCTGTCTGCAGCCCCTCGCCCAGTCTGTCAGAGGAAAAGTCCAGGCTGGGTGAGGAAACAGGGCTCTGACTCTGGCGCTGGAGAAGGGGGGTGTGGAGGCAACAGCCTACAAGGGTATTAAGCTGGGTTCTATACTAGGAAAACAACACAGCTCTGGAGGATTTATTCCCAGCTACTTTTGGAGTTCCAAGACCAGAGAGAGGTCATCTCATGCTCCCTGAGAAAGAAAATCCCCCAAGCAGAGTGGCAGGGGAGGAATTTCTGAGGGCAGGGAGCCTCTGGAACCTAAGAGGGAAGGGTGAGGGAGGCCAGGGCAGCAGAGTCATCGCCCAACCCTCCCCTCCCTGGGAAAAGCCCTGGGAGTCCTTCCTGCCTCCAGTGAGCAAGAGGCCGGGGGCTCCATCTGCTGAGGGCTTGCAGAGACACACCAAACAGCCCGCACTGCTGACCTCTGCTTTTACTTTGCTGGACATCCTAAAATCTGCTGCAAGGGCACAGGGTGTTTGTGCCCCAGACACATACCTAACTGCGAGGTCTGGGGCCTGGGAGTCTGGTACAGGAAAGAGTGCAGAGCTAAGCCAGCTAAGGATTTTTAAAATCACCTTTTGGTGTTATTTACTGACTCATCACACTGGCTTTATTGGAGGTGGTATCATTAAGGACAATTTACAGATGAGAAGTTAAGGGCTGAAACGGGTCTGGACTCAGAGACTGTGCATTCTCCTTGCTGCTGTGCTTCCGCCTCGCAGGGACACAGGTGTGTGCACATCCCACACCCCACATGCACACTACCCAGGGCTGTGCCACAGCAGAAATGATGCTGAAGCAGACGCCAAGATTGCTGAGCTCTCGTCCTGACTCCACTGGAAACTGATTGGAGGCTCTGGACTTCAACCTGCTCTGCGTTCCTCCATTCCACCAAGCACCTGCTATGTGCAGATGTACAAGGCTAAGTGCCAGGAGTGTAGGATTTATACAATGAAAGGCCTGCTCTGAAGGAGTTTCCATGCCAGTCAGGGAGAACAACTTATAAACAGATCTTTTCAGCACCATGCCCACATGCCCACGTGGTTCTACAGTTTAAGCAAGAGGACGCGTGCAACTGTTTAGCAAATCCAAGGATTACTCTGATTTCCTTGGGCTGGCTCTCTTAAAAGCAGGAGAACCGAGAGCAGGGGGACACTCTTACAGAGTGTCTCAGGACAATCCTTCCCATCTCAGCTGTGCCTCTGTACACCAAGGCCAGGGTTGCCTCTAGCTTTTGGCTGTGGTGGTGACAGTGATATCCTTTGTTCCCTCCTTCCCTTCCTTCTTTTTTTTTTTTGTCCCTCTGCTCTATGAATCCTGGGGAACATACCAATCTATGGGGTTGGGGGTAGGATGCAACCTAGGAAGACTCTTTCCGCCATCTTCCCTATCTTTGAGCATCTGCAACGTAAAAGAGCTCCTGCCGTCTCTTTCACCTTTTTCTGGACTTCTTCCTGTGCTAGTAAAATTATTTATTCATCTCTATTAAACAGGCTTTCCAGTTGGTGTGATTGCCAACTAACACAACCTCTTTGGAAGGAAGTATGGAGCATCTTCAAGGAACTCAAATTAGACCTCCCATTTGATCCTGTAATCTCACTACTAGGCATTTACCCAGAAGAAAAAAAATCATCTTATCATAAGGATATTTGCACTAGATTGTTTATCGCCAATTAATTTACAATTGCCAAAATGTGGAAATAGGGCAGCATCCGTAGCTCAGTAGGTAGGGCACCAGCCATATACACTGAGGCTGGTGGGTTCAAACCCGGCCCAGGCCAGCTAAAAGAACAATGACAACTGCAAGAAAAAATAGCTGGGCATTGTGGCGGGCACCTGTAGTCCCAGCTACTTGGGAGGCTGAGGCAAGGGAACTACGTAAGCCCAAGAGTTTGATGTTGCTGTGAGCTGTAATGTGACAGCACTCTACCCAGGGTGACAGCTTAAGACTCTGTCTCAAACAAACAAACAAACAAACAAAAAAACAGAATGGAGAACCAAGAATCCATTGTACTCAATACTAATATGAAGGAAGTAGATTATCTAATACCCTCCCACATACGAGAAAAACTCAAATCATTTCACGTTGGGGGTTGGGGGAAGGAGGGTGGGGGGTTGGGGAGGAGGAGGGGGGAGGATCGGCGTGCTCCCACTTAATGGGCACAATGTTAGAGTGTACGGCACACCTCTGGGGCGGGACACAAATATAAGAGGGATTCTACCTAACAAATGCAAACATTGTAACCTAATGCTTTATACCCTCAAATTAACCTGAAATAAAATTACAATTAAAAAAATAAAGAGGCTCTCCCCTTCCCTGTCCATCAGTGGGCATTCTGAGATAGCCACCATCTTCCTGGCTGGACTGGGATAAAGGGAAAGGAGAGAATTGAGTGGAACCAGAGACCAGGTGGATTGATTTCCTCTGAAAGTAACTCTCTGCAGTTACTAGAGAGGAGAAATAAATAGACCCTGAGGGTAAGCTGAGAGGAGAAGAAAAATGAGAACCTTCTGGGCTTAGAGAGAGTATTTAGGAGCGTGGAGAGAGCTGGAGAGAGCTTACAGTATTTCAGAGGTAGTGTATCTGAAGTGTAAGGAGAAAGAAAAAGATTCGAAGTGCTGCTCTAGTTTGAACAGAATACATTTTTGGTGTTCTTTGAGAGATTTCAGCAGAGATTAGAATTTTTTGTGAGAATCACTGTTGAGCACATGATGATGAAACAACTGTTTCTTTGAGCACATCATCATGTCAGGATTGGGTCACAGGTAGCTGTGTGTTTTGTTTTGTTTTGTTTTTAGAGACAGAGTCTCACTTTGTTGCCCTCGGTAGAGTGCCATGGTGTCACAGCTCACAGCAACCTCCAACTCCTGGGCTTAGGCGATTCTCTTGCCTCAGCCTCCCGAGTTAGCTGGGACCACAGGTGCCCGCCACAATGCCCAGCTATTTTTTGTTGTTGTTGCAGTTCGGCCGGGGCCTGGATTTGAACCCGCCATCCTCAGTATATGGGGCCGGTGCCCTACTCACTGAGCCACAGGTGCCGCCCTAGGCGGCTGTGTTTTATGTGGGTTACACCAACATTGGCCCAAGTTGATCTAACATTATCTCTTCTAAACTTTTCATTTTACAGATAAGGAAGCCAGGAGCCAGACAGGTTCTTTCTTTCCTGACCAAAGAAAGAAACTGCCTCTGTTCTGCTGCTGCTGAAAGGGAAGGAGGGCAGGTTGGTGAGCAGAAGAGAGAAAGGAGAGGAGAGAAGAAAGAGAAGAGATCTCTTTTCATTTCTTTCATCGGTGCATGTCACATCTCTACCACCTTCATGCTGGCAAGCAGTTTTAGTCCTCTGCCTTTTCTAAGCTACATGGCTTTGGGCAAATCACCTCATATCTGAACCTCAGAATCCTCCTCTACAAAACTGGATGAATAAGAACAACCCTGCAAGATTTGGATTTTCTAAAGAGATCATAGAAGTGTAATTTGACTTGTGTGTGCTGAAACAAAAATGCCCGTTCCTTCATCTCACCAAAGATAATCCTTTAATTTCAACCTAATTCCATAAACCTCTTTTCTCATAGGCGAAAAGATGAATTCTTTCATCCTATTTTCCTTTATCCTTTCCTTTATTGTACACGTGGAGACCAAATCACATGCGTAAGAAGGGCCTAAGAGAAAGAGAAAGGCAAGAAGAGAAGACCCTCGGAGGCTGGGCCTGGGGGGTGATTTAGGTGAGTGAGGGGGAGACATTGAGAACAGTAGTCCCAGGGCAGCTTTAGTGTGTATGGTACATACAGAAATAGAAATAAGATTTTAATTAATATTGCTCGGCCAATGTATTTGAATGCCTTTAATATCCTTCACAGTAAAGATGAAATTCCATTTAAATTATAAGATCAAACTGACTTTTTCGAAAATGACTTTTTCCTCTGAGACTGAACTGTGGGGGACTCTGGATTTATACGGGTTACAAATATGAGGGGTAGTATTATTTGCCTGAGGCCCCTAAGGGGAGAACATGTTTGGGGGTACCGTACCAACTCTCTTTAGCCCTGGGTATGATAGGCTAGGGTATGATTCACTAGCCCGCACTGCACCTGCCGTCTTGAGGTTTAATGAAAAATTGAAACCATGTGAGGCTAACTGCCTCCTTCTCAGGAAGACACATCCTCCTCACCTGCTCCATCCAGCTGGGCCGATCTCTCCCCCTTTTCCAAAGCAGGCGTCCCAACTGCTACCTCCAGGTGGGAGCTCCCACACATCACCAGACCAGCAGTGTTCACAGACTGGGCAGTGGTGCTGTCAGGGGACTTGTGATCTAACACCTGAGGCCCAGAGGCCTCTGGAGGAACCACTTGGAGCCTAAGTTTTTCTCCTTACTCAAATCACAGGGTGAAACTTTCAAGACCACACAGCAAAGTCTAAGTCCCATCTGAAAACTTGAGACCATTTGAGGTTTGTTCCCATGATTTAAAATACCCTCTGTCTGCTGACATCTCCCAAATCTATATCACCTTGCAGACCTCTCTTCTGAGCCCTAATCTCAGAAATCCAATTACCTGCTTGACGTCTCTCCCTTGGGTGTCTTTCACAAACTCTCAATTCATAGAAAACCGGGTTCTTGGCATTCCTGAATTTGCACTGCCACAACAGTGACACCACCCAGCACTCAGCTGCCCAAGCGGGGAGTTAGTTCTAGTTCCTCCCCTTTCCCCCTGTATCTGATCCGTCCACAGCTTATAAAAGCCACCACATCCTTTCATCTCTGTTGCCACCACCATACTCCAAGTGACCATCTGGTATAGATGACCAAAAGACGGAGCTTAGAGAGCAGGATTGGAAAGTAAGAATGTTGGTTTAGAGACAGGGCTCACTGGGTTGCCCAGGCTGGAGTACAGTAGCTATTGGCAAATGCAATCTCACTACTGGTCAGCAACAGAGTTTTGATGTGCTCTGTTTCTAACCTGGGCCAATTCACCCCTCCCTGCATCCTGGGGGTCCCCCACTTAGGGAGGTTACCTTATTCTTACCAAACTTAGTGCAGACACCTAATCAGCATAGCATAATACAGCCCAGGATTCATGGGTTCAAGTGACCCTCCTGCCTCAGCCTTCCAAATAGCTGGGACTACAGGCAGCACCACCACATTTAAATGTGTGAGGCCTTGCTGTGGGCCCAACCCCTCCTCACTATTGAAGGGAACCAACATTTAAAAATATGGGAACCTGGGAATGGAAAGAACTTAGCCTACCTACCCCTGCAACTGGAGGGAACTGGGGAGGCGAGATCCCTCAGCTCTCCTCTCCTGAATAAATACTTCATGCTGCCCAAGGCAAGAGAACAAATGTCAAGTTCATTAATGCAGCAGATGGCAGCAGAAGATCAACATAGGTCAGATGTCTCTCCTTCAGCCTCAGGAAGACACATAGGCCCCCTAGAATTTTGAGCATTTGCAGGGAGAGGAAGAGAAGGGGAAGAACTCACACTGCTGGAGGGAACCCAACAGACAGTATCGGAGCTGGCCATACTATCCACATTGACAAGGGGCAGTGGAACTCCCGTAAGCTAAACTGAGTTTATTATAGGAAAATAAACAAAATTAAATGTTTGTACAATGGACTCTTAGAAGTAGAAAATTTCACACTTGTGGCTTGGCGCCTATCGCCCAGCAGCTAGGGCACCAGCCACATACACCAGGGCTGGCGGGTTCTAATCCAGCCTGGGCCTGCTAAACAACAATGACAACTGCAACAACAACAACAACAAAAACAGCCGGGTGTTGTAGCCGGCGCCTATAGTCCCAGCTACTCGGGAGGCTGAGGCAAGAGAATCACTTAAGCCCAAGAGTTGGAGGTTGCTGTGAGCTGTGATGCTACAGCACTCTACTGAGGGCAACATAGTGAGTCTCTGTCTCAAAAAAAAAAAAAAAAAAAAAATTCACATTTGTGGACACGTAAAGCCTATCATACTCCGTGTGTTTCTTTTACTTGAAATAAATTCCAAACCCCTTATTTTGACCTGGAGGACCCTGCCTGGTCTGGCTTCTGCTTTCTTCACCATCCTTAGTTCAAGCCTCTCTTTCCAAAACTCTAAATGCCAGCTCCTCTGGCTTTCTTTGGGGGTCCCCCAATACTCTGAGCCTTTCCTGCCTTCAGACCTGCTCCCATCTCCCTCTGCTGCCGCCTTCTCAGGGAGGTCTTTTTGAGTCACTGCCTGAGTGGCTTCCCCAGGCCATCCTCTGTCTCAGCACCTTGCCCCTCACATTGAACTTCTTTCTCTTTTGCTCATGACCTGTCCCCTGCACCAGACATAAACACCCTGAGGACAGGGGCTTAGACTATCCTTCCATCACCATGGCACTCCCAGCTCCAGGTACTGTGCGTAGTCAGTGCTTGACAAATATTTGCTGAGTGAATGGATCTCTGGACCCCCAGTACCCCTCCAGCAGAATGGCCCAGCCAAGCAGTCCCAGAAGTCACACCGTGTCATGTCCCCAGGTACCGAGTATGTGACTAGGGGGGTCTGGTCCAGGGTTCCCATTTTGCCATCATCTGACCTGATCTACTGGGGGTGGGGTTACCTAATCTGGTCTAGGCCCTTGACTCTCTAAGAAAGAAATCCCAGACCCAGTGAGATTATCTGATTTGCCAGTTACCTAGTGGTAACTGGACCCAGAATCTGGACCCAGAATCTCAGCTTCCTAATGTATAGTCAGCTCTCTTCCCCACCCCCCAATCTGGCTGCTGCATCCTCAATTCCATTTCTTTTTTTTTTTCTTTTCTTTTCTTTTTTTTTTTTTTTTGGTAGAGACAGTCTCACTTTATCACC
This sequence comes from Loris lydekkerianus, assembly GCA_963574355.1. Taxonomy (NCBI): domain Eukaryota; kingdom Metazoa; phylum Chordata; class Mammalia; order Primates; family Lorisidae; genus Loris; species Loris lydekkerianus. Next base: position 12,825 of record CAUYPK010071284.1, on the reverse strand, counting down.
CTCGGCAGAGTGCCATGGTGTCACACAGCTCTCAGCAACCTCCAACTCCTGGACTTAGGCAGTTCTCTTGCCTCTGCCTCCCAAGTAGCTAGGACTATATGCGCTGGCCACAACGCCTAGCTATTTTTTTGTTGCAGTTGGGCCGGGGCTGGGTTCAAACACGCCACTCTTGGTATATGGGGCCAGCGCCCTACCCACTGAGCCACAGGTGCCGCCCCTCAAGTCAATTTCTTCCTCAGCATAGGAAAGGGATTTTATTTCCTCTCCTTCAATTGAATGCAGAAATGGCCAATTTATAAGTGAACTAAAATCCATGAATACTCTGGAGAGATACATACATTTATCTGCATAAAAAAATGGAAAAATGAAAAATGTCATGTTCTTTAAGAGATTCTGGGCCATCTTTATGGTTTCTTTAAGCAACTTGAATGTTGTGCCGGCTTGACGGAGGAAAGCATTCCAGAAACCTCTAGAGAAAAAAGCTCAAGATGGCCCAGGTTTTACACCTAGGCTGGACCAACTTTAAATAAAACTCTCTTTCACCTCATGCTATTTTCTTAGTAGAGCATTTCACACATAGCTAAACAGATAAATCTGTTGTTCCTGTTTTGTTTTTTAAATGTAATTCCATTGGATGTTAAAAGAGCCTTACCTTTTGCTATGATGGTCAACCCTAAGAGGACAGGGGGGTTAATTTGCTCACTATTTGCCCAACAGTACATTCATTACACACAGTCAGTGCTCAAAGAAGAAGGGAATAAATCATTTCCTTATTAAAGAAGGAAAGAAATAGTTTCCTATTAGCTGGCGGATTTGAACCCAGCCCGGGCCTGCTAAACAACAATGACAACTGCAACAAAAAAATCGCTGGGCGTTGTGGCGGGTGCCTGTAGTCCCAGCTACTGGGAGGCTGAGGCAGGAGAATCACTTAGCCCAAGAGTTTGAGGTTGCTGTGAGCTGTGATGCCATAGCACTCTACCGAGAATGATATAATGAGACTCTGTCTCACACACAAAAAAAAAAAAAAAAAAAAAAAAAAACCTTAACTTTTCAAGTGGAGGTAGCAGCATGGACAGGAAAGAGTCTGGTGTGTTCTATAACATGCCAAGTCCGGCATTGCTGGAGTGGTCAGTAGGCCCCATCTCATGTTAGGTGTGCTCTAAGAGAAAAGGGAAGGTCATTGAGAGGATTTACAAGAGGGAGTGATATGATCTTACTCACCTTTTTTTTCTTTTTTGAGACACAGTCTCACTCTGTCTCCCTTGGTAGGGTGCCGTGGCGTCACAGCTCACAGCAACCTCAAACTCTTGGGCTCAAGCGATTCTCTTGCCTCAGCCTCCTGAGTAGCTGGGACTATAGACGCCCGCCCCAGTGCCCGGCTATTTTTAAAGGCGGGGGTTCTCGCTCTGGTTCAGGCTGGTATTGAACTTGTGAGCTCAGGGAATCCACCCAATTCGGCCTCTCAAGTGCTGGGATTACAGTGACCTTACTCACTTTTTAAGAAAAGCCCCCTGGGCTGTGAGGAGAATGGGTTGAGAAGCAGGGGAAGGAGGCTGTGATAGACAAGGTGAGACTTCTTATGGAGCTGGAAAGAAGAGGGTGGAATTGGGATGAACATTGGACAAAGAATCACCAGGTGAGAATGGTGCCTGTGGCTTAAGGAGTAGGGGGCTGGCCCCATATACTGGAGGTGGTGGGTTCAAACCCGGCCCTGGCCAAAAACTCAAAAAAAAAAAAAAAGAAAGAAAGAAAAGAAAAAGAAACACCAGGTGAGTTGAAGCTTTTTGGCTGTGAGGAAGGCGAAAAGACAGCCAGGTGGGTGGAAGAAGACTGGGAAAGAATCAAGAGAAAGAGATGAATAGAATTAGTCCCCACTGATGGACATCAGGGTTGATTTTTAAAAAAATAATAAACCAATAGAATTACTCTCCAATCTCACAACACTGAAAAGAAAGAGTAGAGACCACTTCCATCCTTATCAGTTCCCCACACTGTTCACAGTTTCTTCCTTTTAAACTAGAAAAGTGGAGAGAGAAATTGGTGAGATGACTTCTCTCAGTTCACACAGCAAAGGATGGAGACGTGTTGCCTCAAGAATCAGCAATCCAGCACACCACATGGACCGCATTTGCTGCGTTCTTCCTTGTCACCACGACAGTCCGTTTATCCTCATGCTTCTCACTGTCTGTGTTCCAATAACAAACTCGGGTGTCTGTGCGCTGCAGAGAGACTGTGTCTCCCGGAGTCATTTCCCATGGAGCGGCAGCGGGCTCCGACTGAACAAGAGTGGGGATGTTTAGGGACCAGCGCAGAGGGCTCTGTGCTCACATACCAGGCGATGTCTCTGTGCCACAAGGACACTTTGAAGTCACTTGGGCAGATCTCTTGGGAATTCTCTCTGGAGAACTGGAAATAAAAATAGTCCTTTTGGCTGCTGCTGTTCTTCTTTTGCCCTGGGAAGCTCCCCCTTGCTCCTCCCCAGCTCCCCTAGGTTCCAGAAGAGCTGGCGCTGAATGCTGCTCTTTCTCACTTGACATCCCTTCCAACTTAGCAAGCAGCTTTCCTGCCAGATCTCTAGGTCGGTGGTTCATCAGCGTCAGCTGCCCGCACAGCGTCTGGGCAGGCAGGGAGGTCGGGCCAGAGAGCAGAGGGAGGGACCAGGAGCTCAGCCCAGCACCTGGTCTTGGAACTGAAGACCACCTGGCCTGCAGCCGGACTCCAGCCACCTTGAGCACACTGAGGTGGCAGGACCTTGAAACAGGGGAGGGGCACACATCACAGGGCAGGACACTGCTTTCCTCCCCACCCATCTGCTGCGCCCTTCTTACCTCCAGGGACGGTGGAGGGACTCTGCTTTCTTTAGACAGAGTCTGAAGCTGAGATCAGTAAAATATGAACCCTCAGAGAGCATTTTAAATAGAACTTCTTTGATGCTTAAAGCTAATATAATTAGCCTTCTGGAATTTGCTGTCTCTACCTCCCTGCCACTCCTCCTTGGACAATGCCCTTGAGCAGGGACCCTCTGTCCTCCAGTCCTTTCTGAGGGAGAAAGAGATTAAGGAAAGCCCTGGCCAGCTGCAGGCTGAGTCTGCATGGTCATTGCTGATCTGACCACCAAGTTTAGTTTCCAGAGCTAGTGATCCTCCTGGCTCTAGTGAGATAACTTGTCTCTGGGTGCCTTGCCTACTGTCCTTCCAAACTCCAACACCTAGTGCCATGAGAATGAGGTTCCACAGCTGTAGACCTTCACCTCCCCTGGGGGAGGTCCTGTGGAGTGTCTGCTCAATCTATGGTGCCTCCTGGGCTGACTTGTGGATTCACAGTGATGGGAAGCTGGCAGTGTCTTGTACAACGTGCACCTACTTCCTGTTGCACCCTCAGTTGATTGGCCTAGAAGAGCCAATGGGAATCTTTTGCCTGATATGTGGGTTGGAGGAGAGACAGAGAGAAACACGGATACAGATTTGGCGCTTCTGTGGGGCTGTGGGTGGACAATTTTGTGCTATCCATCGTGAGGTAAAGAGGTAGCAAGTCAGTAGAAATAGCAAACAATGAATCAGATATCCAGAGGAGGCAAAGATGAGAGATAAAAATACTTCACGTGTTCCCCACAGCTTTCCTGAGGCCCATAGGGGTTCATGATTATCTATAAAGTCTCTCCTTTTGCTAAAGTGATCCCTATTCCCACCAAATCACCATCATTAGAGCAACAATAACATAATACTATTGTATTTCCTTAATTCTAACAAGCATCGTCAATTTTAATAATGCACATATGTACACGTGTGTGTGTGTTGAGGGAGAAACACAACATTGCACGTCAGTGTTGTTGGCTATAAGACTTACAGCAATTTCAGAAATGTTCAACATAAAAAGCAGACATCTTAGCATTGAAGAAATACAGGTGTCCCAAAGGTCGCTCACAAAAGTCCCCATTCATAGGGAAAACAGGAAATGGGAGCTCAATGTAGCTTTATTTGCAAAATATTCACTACAAAGTTTTATGAAATATTCTCTATGGGTTGGCCACCTCTTTGTAAACTTCCTGATCCTGACTCCTAATTCAGTAAAATGGACCATTTTAACCCAATTAAAGTGTACATGTCATTCAGAAGGATCTGGGAACTGTTACGGCCTGCATGGGAAGAGAAATACTTGAATAGTCTGGCTGGACAAGAATAGCTCTTAGCAATTTCCTACTGTGCCTGGCCATGAGGACAGTCCTGCTAAGATCCTGGCCTTTACTGTCCCCCTGTGGAGGGACATAATCAGAGCCACGTGGAGCTATCTAGCTTTTCAATGGAGGCTGCTCACCATCACCTTTTTGCTGGGTGTCTTCACTTTCCTCTCTGCCCCCTCCTTTCCCCAGTAATACCCAAGGAGAGGTCCAGGCAGCTACAGGGATGTGTGGGTCTGAGCTTGACTGAGTGCTCTATGGGGATCTTGTGAGCACCCAACGTTAGGGAGGAATAATCGTCATCTAATTCACTCCTTCCTCTGAAACACAGATAACCAGGGCTCAGAAAGTTCAAGTGCATTGCACAGGGTCACCCAGCCAGCTGGTGGAACAACCCAGACCAGCTCCCATGTTTATCAACCTCCAGTTCTGTGCTCGGCTCACTCTATCACCTCCCCCTCCCCCCACAAAGCAGGGAGGCTGGATATCCAACGGGGGACAACAGGAGCTGTTATGAGATGAAGCGAAACAGTGACGGGAGCACGGATCTGGAGCCAAGGGCCCAGGTTCAACCCCCAGCTCCACCACTCATAGCTGCATGGGCTCAGGCCGGCTACTTAACAGCTTTATGCCTGAGTTGCCTCATCTGTGAAATGGAGATAAAAACAGTATGTATCAGATAGGACTGGTGTAAACATAATTGTAGCTAATGTGCATGTAGCATTTTGAGCTATCCCTGGCAGGCAGTGGGCTCTATGTGTGCACTTGTTAAGTAAAATCAGGCAGTCTCCAGAGACCCATGATTTGGTGAAGCATCTGGAAGTAGAGCCATCCTAGGACATGCAGAGCCCACAGTCCCTAAACGGCAGGCGGAAAGAGAACAACCCAGGGTGGGACAGGTGCGGTGCATAGGGCTTGGGCAGCCTCAGGGAGTCCCGCAAGTGCTCCTGGCCCAGGAAGCCTCCTTATTCTTTCCCACAGTGCGTTAGCTAGTGGTCCCCTTGAGAACATTGTTGGGGGCAGTGCCACCACAGGCTGACTGGCCAGTTACCTCCCCCTCCCGAAGCAACATTAAGTATGGAAGTGGGTCACAAAAGGAGCTCCTGAATAAATGAGGTGTTTCTTATTAGCCAAAAATGTGTTTTCTTTAGCTAAGCTGCATCTTTAAGGGTTAATTCAAATGGGATCAATGAGGTGAACTCTATCCTGATTGGCACTTCCTTCCCCCTTTAATGTCCTCTCAGACAATTGGAGTAAAATATACAGAAGATGATTGTCACCTTTTGCGGGCTCAGAGCTCCTGTCTAAATGATCCATCTCCTTTCAGACCTTCTCTCCACTTCTCTGTTTCTTTCCTTTGCTCCCCCCTCCTCTGTGCCGCTTCTCACCTTCCCTCCTTCCCTTCCTCCTACTTCCCTGGGTTTATTCAAGGCGCAGGACTCAGCTGGGATCCCCCCCGCAAACAGACCCCTTTCTGCCCACCTGGGACAGAGGCAGGCAACGTCATGGGGGATGGGGGTGGTGGTGGTGATGGCAGTGGCGCATTGAGCACTGGAACTGCAAGGAGGGAAGACATCAATCACAGCTGCTGTCATAAAACATGCATGGAAACTGGGGGCGGGGTCTGTGGAGGCTGCAGAGCCTGCTTTGTAGCGTGCAGCTGGGGACTTGAGGAGGAGGGTGAAGGAGAAAGAAGCTGGAGGGTGCAGAGCTGGACAGCAGGATGAAAGGAAGAAGTTGCTCAGGAGCTGAGTGGCAGAGGAAGCAGAGGCAGGTTTGGTCTTCAAGGGCAGCCGAGGGACTGGGAGCTTGAACGTAAACACCTTTTCTTACATAATGAGAAGCACCAGGCTTTCTTCTTTTCTGGGGGGCTCCAGGTCTTCTCCTTTTGGGAGCAGTGACCTTCTCCACTGCTGCCTCAGGCCTGAGTTCTTGGCCAGTCATTCAGGACCCGTCCTCCCCAGGGGAACACACTTTGTCCCTCCACACCAGGTGGCCCTTTGGCTCTCAGCACACCCTTCTTTTGGACCCTTTGCAACCCTCTGCCAAAGCCTTGCTTGCAGGTGCCTCCCAGCCAGCAGGGCTGGCTTTTTTGCTAGAGAACTATTCAATTTACCACAAACTAAGGGCCAGGGGGCCTTTTCTAGAATTTGTATGCAGGGTCCACAGTCTTCTGTGTTTCCTGATCTCCACAATATGGGATATTTTTAATAGACGATTTTATCTTACTTAACTGTCTTTTGGGAAAGTGATGACCCAGGATGCACCTCGGAATTAAATTATAGGAGGTGGGATGTCACATTAATCACTGAGAATCCTCAGTTGAAAAAAGCACCAACTGCTGAATAAATTAGAGTACTCAGTCATGTCGACAGGAACCAAAGGGAGGGGAAACTGAGGGCAAATACGATGGGGAACAGACTGAAAATGAGGTTTGGGATCTGTGTGAGTCTGTGGGGTAAAATGTGAGATTCAGTCAGACACTGCTGCCAGCCAGCCCAGCACGGGAAGTGGGGGGAGGGAGGATAGAGTCTAAAAAGATGAAAAGCTACTTGCCAGCCTTTGAGCCTGAGACAAGTGCTAGCCAAGCCCAGAGGGCCACCCCAGAATCACTTTTAAATCTTCTAGACCAGAAGGAAATTCCACAGCTTCCTTGGACCTGACCATTTCTCTAGGGATCCAAACTTACCATGGAAAATTCCCAGCCTCACCCACCTCTGGCTGCGCTGCCCTCCCACCCTCCCTGCTGGTTTGGGGGCCTCTGGAAACTCTGCATGTTTCTCTTCATTTCACTTGCAGCACTGATGGCCACCATCCTGTTGGGAACCCCAGGGGAACAGCACTCAGACATGACGGTAGGAAGTTTTCCTCCTAGAAGGGCCAGTCTGCCATGTCAGAGTTACCAGGCAATGATACCCACTCTGGGACAGAACCAGGATGCATCTGGCTCCTGTTGAAAAAATCATAGAGAAGGACTCCAGCCAGCTGCAGGAATCCCTGTGAGGGGAAGAAACAAAACTGGGGAGGGAGCCAGTGCTCAGAGAACCATTCAGAAGACACTTAGAGCTGGTAAAAGTGAGGTCCCAGGGAGGTCCCAATACCCCAGCACTCACAGGCATTGACCAAGCATCTCCAGATAGTCCCAAAAGAAAACTCACACTGGAGGTGGGGTGAGAAGGTCACCTCCACGGTGGTAGGCAGAATAATGGCTCTCTGAAGATGTCCACATCCTAATCCCTAGCATTTGTGAGTTGTTTGTCATCTTACATAGCAAAAGAGACTTTGCAGACATGATTAAATTAAGAATCTTCATATAGGGGGATTATCCTGGGCTATTCCCATGAACCCAACCTAACACAAGGGTTCTTATAGAGGGAGGCAGGAGTGTCATGATCAGAGAAGACGTGATGACGGAAGCAGAGGTCAGAGTGACACAGGGCAATAAGCCAAGGAATGCCGGCAACCTCTTAAAGATGGAATAGGCAAGAAAAGGGATTCTTTCTGGAGCCTCCAGAAGAATGCAGCCTACCCAACCCACTTCAGGCTTCTGACCTCCAGAATTATAAGATAATAAATTGATCTTTTAAGTCATTAACTTTGTGGTAATTGATTGCAGGAATAGTAGGACACTAAGCAGTCTGGCTTCTCCACAACTCAGGTCACTGCTGGACCAATCTGGAGCGTGGTGCTCCTCTTGGCTTCTTGCACAGATGACCTGCTGCCAGTGCTGCCCCTCTGAGTTACAAACACTACCCTGAGCTCTGCCATTTCCGGCTGTGAACTTGTTCTCAGCTATCTCAGGGGCCCACAAGTGCAGTCTAGTTATTCCCTATAAGTAAAAAAGCTGAAAGGAGAAAAGGGAGAAAATGATGAACACAAGTCTAGAGGGTATGGGAAATAGGCAGGATGCTTTTTCCTCACTAAATGAGGACAGCTCTGAAAGGGGTCCCCTCAAGCGAAACTGCTTATCAAAGATTTCTCCGTTGCCACCATCATCACTATACCATCCCCAGCCGCTCAGTGGAGACTGTGGTTTGTCTGTCATGCACTGCTGTCCTTGCAGATGTGTGGGGCCCAGGGCCAGACATGTGCTGGGACAAGAAGCTTATGTGTCCCCAGACTACTCATCCTCATCCCATCTCCAGCCATCACAAGGGCAAGCTGGCTAAAAATGTATCAAAGGAGACCTTCCTTGGCCTTCTACACAGCCTCCTCAGGGAACGGTGCTGGTCTCTATTCCTTGCTGCATAGGCTGACGCCCATCTCAGGAATCTCAAGCCCCAGTTGGCATAAGCCACTCTTCTACTCCAGCTTTCTCACCAGCAGTTTGCAGGTCTTAGGGCCTCATCAACAAAATTGCTTCCTACAATTGCGTTTCAACATACTCCATGCTTTCTATGAAACCCTACTAAGTCTGAAAGCCCAGATTCAACTCAATTCACCTCAACATACTCAAGAATCTCTCTGTGTCTTCCCTGGCCATAGGCCCCATGGAGGGTAGCTGAGATGAGTACAAGACCACCCATTCTGGAGGTCCTGACTCAGACACCTGTGAACAGCTGAGCGTTGGTGTTTGGTATGATCCAGGGTGCCCCAATGAGGAAGCTCCAGGCCTGGTGTTTGTCTGCTCTGGTCAGTCAGAGGAGTCAGGAGTAGGTCACAGGATATTGACCTAAGTGGGGAGAATTAAGGAACTAAACACAGCTTGGAATTAGGTTGTCATAAAAATCCGACGCAGCCAGTCTCCCAACTTCTCAACCTGTTGACTAATAATAATTGCCAGGTATTACCTACCAGGTACTTTGTGGATAACTTCTCATCTAATCCATTCAACTAGTCCATTATTCTTATTTTACTGGATTTCTATGAAAAGTCACTAAACAACCACAACAAAAATAATTCTCCAAATGACAAATCTCTTCCTCTTCAGTAGATCCCATCTCCGTTAATAAAAGCACCATCTACTCTGTTGTCCAAATTAGAAATGTCCAGTAGAAAAAACATGGCCTCTTCCTACTCTGTACCTCTTCAGTAAACCATCCCCAAGCCTTGGAAAATCTGTATCTCTTGTTGTGGATGCAGGTGGAAAGGAGACAACCCTTCACTCGCTAGTGTAAAATGTGAATGGACTAGCACCAATATGGCCAACGCCTGGGTTTCCTCTGCCCCCACTCTGCAGTGAGGTGATGAGGGGAGGCCCTTTTTCTGATCCATTGATGCTTTTGCTACAGATGAGCTTGAAGACATTTCTGCTTTAGTCATCCTCGGTTACAGCTTGGCTGTGTCTCTCTGGGATGGACACTTCTCCCATATATAGGATGCCTTCCTGGGGCTTGGGAATAAAAATAACTTCCCAGGGAGGAGTTAGTTGATCAAGTTTCTGCGTTCCCATTGCAAATTGTGTGTACCCCTATCCGCAGTTATCCCTGTGTACTATTATTTATTTCATCATTTTGTATACATATTTCATGAACTAGATCACAGGCTCACCCTAATTTATCTTTTAATCCCCAGCCTAGCCAGTGCCTGGCAAACCCAGGTACTCATCCATGTACGTTGCGTAAATAATCTATGAATACACAAAGCTGGCCTTGTTGCAGGGGCTGCTCTCAGGAGATAAGGAGGCTGTCAAGGAGAGTAGGAGGCAGAGATTCTTCATGATAAGAATGTCTGAACTCTGTCATTTCTGGAAGAAAATAAAGCATAGTCAGAAACAATTCCCTAAATCCATGTGATTTCTCTCTCCTTTTTTTTTTTTTTTTAGAGACAGAGTTTTCACTTTGTTGCCCTTGGTAGAGTGCTATGGAGTCATAGCTCACAGCAACCTCTAGCTCTTGGGTTTAGGAGATTCGCTTGCCTCAGCCTCCAGAGCAGCTGGGACTACAGGTGCCCACCACAATGCCTGGCTATATTTCTGTTGCAGTTTGGCCGGAGCCAGGTTCGAACCTGCCACTCTCGGTATATGGGGACTGTGCTCTACTCACTGAGCCCCAGGTGCCACCCTCATGTGATTTCCTTTCACACCAAACTTTATTCCCTGATAAGAAATTTAAGTTTTCCCAAATCAATACAGTGAGCTTCAGTTTGTTTGTTTCAACCAGAAGCAGCATTGCAGAGTTGTTAGCTTGGTACCACGGTCTAGCAGACTAGATTAGGGAGTAACCTATTGACTTCTTAATGTAATAAAAATATGAAGAACCAAATTAAAAGAAAATGTATGAAAACTTGAACAGATACTTCACAAAGGAAGACACACAAGCAGCCACTAACCTCATGAAAACGTATTCAACTTCATTAGAATTCAGAAAAAGGATAAATAAACCTGCAATGAGATACCACTTCATAGCAGTTTTTTAAAAAACAATATCTTTTTTAAAAACTTTCTATTTTGAAAATAATTTTATTTTTTAAAATAAACTTCATAAGGAAGTTGCAAAGAGAGTACAGAGAAAGTACTCTTCACCCAATTCCACCAATGATTATATCTTATATGACTTCATACCAATCTGAAGATCCACAATTAAAAAGACTGACAATGCCAAATACTGGTGGTGATACAGAGGAACTGGAACTCTGGTATGTTGCTGATGGGATTATAAACTGGCAACCACTTTGGAAAACCACCTGGTAGTTCTTTATAAAGTTAAACAAACGCTATATGACTCAGCAAGTCTATTCCTAAATGCTTACCTAAGAGAAATGAAAACATGTGTCCACAAAAATACTTATACGAGAATGTTCGTAGCAGCTGTGTTCACAAGAGCTCCAAGCCAGAAAAAAACCCAAAATGTTCAACAATAAGAAAATAGATAAACAAATTGTGGTAGATTCGTACAATGAAATCCATTCAGCAATACAGAGGGAGAAACTATGCTACACACAAAAACACAGATAAAACTGTTCAGCATAGAAAGTCAAATATAGGGCAGCACCTGTGGCTCAAGGAGTAGGGCACTGGCCCCCCATACTGGAGGTGGTGGGTTCAAAACTGGCCCCGGCCAAAAACTGCAAAAAAATAAAATAAATAAATAAGAAAAGAAAGTCAAATACAGAGCAATTTATACCTTTTAATTTCATTTATCTGAAGGTAAAGAACGCAAAGCTCATCTATGATGACCAAAATCAGAACAATGGCTGCCCATGAAGGATAAGGATTGCCTGGAAGGGGGCACAGAACATTTTCTGGGGGGATAGAAACGGTCTGTATCTTGATTGGGGAGTTGGTAACACAGGTGTATTTATCAAAATTCACTGAATTATACATTTAAAATCTATACTTGCCACTCTATGTAAACCTTTTCCTCAATTTAAAAAATGAAAAGAATGAAGAAGAATGATTTCTACACTGAGAGAGAGAATGAGATAATGGGGGGAGGGGAGTAGGGAAAAAAATTATATGTGTATAGAGAAAAGCAACTTGCTGCTTACTTCAGTCGTAGTATACTTTTTAAACCATGAATATGTTTTACTTTGATGAAAATACACCTAAAATTTATCTCTTTAAACTTCAACATCCTCACTTCACTATTTGATAGATCATTTGGCACTATTGCTATAATATAGAGCTTACCAACAAAAAACCGGAGACATAAAGAGGTTGAGTCATTTACTCAAAAATAAGATATTTAATCTGGGTTTTCTTACTACCAATGATCTGAACTACCTCCTTTCCGCAGGAAAAAATACCACATATTTGAGCAGCATCTGTAATTGAGAGCTGCCATCAGTTTGTGGGCTTTTACAATTATTCCTTCAAGAGTAATGGACCATGGATTCAGACAAAGCTTTTCTCTGCTGGCAACAACCACTTCCTGCTCCATTTTTAAATTCTTAATCACTTAGATACCTTGTGCTGTCAATACTCTCCATCCATTTTCACATTCACTGCCATTTTCCAAGGATCTAACTGCCTTTTAGATGATTCTAGAAGATATCACAAACCTAGCTTCTTTATAGAGAGAGGCATGAGCTGTGCTTGGATGGTTAATGCAAAAGTAATGGAAATGCTGGGGCCTGCGTAAATTGGCAGGGCTATTTCTTTACTTGATAGTAGGGCCTAAGGAACAAATTGGTAGTTCTCTTATTATTGATTTGAAATACGCCCCCACAACCTGTGGGCCGTGACCCACAGGAACTGTATTAAAGGGCTGGGGCATTAGGAAGGTTGAGAACCACTGCATTAGGTATATGCCATCAACTACAAAAATGACAATATATTCTGGGTGTGGTGGCCATTAGTCCTAGATGTTGCTGGGGCAGAAGGGTCATTTGAGCCCAGTCTAGGCAATATAGCAAGACTTCATTTCTGAAAATTAATTCATTAAAAATGGAAATGTTATAAGATACAGGTGGGAATACATCTGAAAAATCACATTCCTGATATAGGTATCATAACTCTGAGTCCTTCAGGTGAATGATAAGGGTGCTTCAGAAAACAGCAAGAAAATGTAGATTAAAGATAGCGGCCGAGTAACAGCTTCCCTGCAACTGGGCATATTGAGTCTGGAGAGATAAGACTCCAGGCATCTCTGGCTGGTGGGATCTGCCTATAATCATCCCTTTGAGGATACAGGGAATCAGCAAGGGACTTCTGGACCCCAAGAGGAGAATAAAAACAGTGGAAAACTGGCAAGTGGTTGTGTGTGTTC
>CAUYPK010071283.1:0-46896 GCA_963574355.1 Loris lydekkerianus | reverse complement strand
AATTTGTGGTATTATTCTTTATTTTTTTAAATTCAAAAAAAAAATAAATAAGATATGTCAAATTTTAAATAATAATTGTTTTGGTGTTTGTGCCCCCCCCCCCCCCGTACTTAGAGTCATCTGACCTGTGGCTGGATGAAATTCCTTAGTGATGACACAGAGGAGATTTTTTTTATTGGGAATAAGGAAGAAAGAGAGTTTGGATTGAGAATTCCACATCGATTTCAAACTAAATCACTCCATGACTCTTTGAAGGTAGCTGGCAAATTTCAATAAAATGGCTCATGGGAAGCAACCGGAAGCAGAAAGGAAAACACCAAGGATCTTGATAGTCCGTTAACGGATACATTGGTCACTGAACTATTAAAATTGGCAAAACTTACGGAGCATCATTTAAAATTCCTGCTCAATTGTGAATACTTGGAAGGTAATGGGAAAAAATTGCTAACCCTAGGCATACCTTTGCTTTGTCCCATGCAAAGAAAGCCAGCAGGGGGTAAGAAAACCAGGAAAACTTTTCTATATAGTAAAAGGGGAAACTTGGACAAGTAAACAGAAAGGAACTACAATGATGGGGAAAGAGAGACATTGTGTATCCACTCACCTTTGCTCACCCCTATTTCCTACTCACTATTGTTGTTGTTGTTTTAGATGCATTTAATTTCTTCTCCTCTGGGTCCAATCAACCACTAACCACATCTGTTCGATTGGAAGTATACGTCATCTTGGTTTTGGAATATAGGCAAATATGCACTTAGTTTTTCTCCAAGCCAGAAGGTCGCTCAATGTTTAAGGATTCTGCTGGTGGAGAGCCAGGAAACAAAACAATGGTATTGAGACAGGGAGCTGAGCAATAAGGAAGATTGGATTGCTGTCACTCTGCCTGTGGGCCATTTCTGTGACCTTCGCAGAAGAGTCATCCCACTATGAAAACAGAACCTTTCACAAATTATAGCAATGTCTATATGCTTTATCTCTGATGCTACCTCCTTCTTCTAAGATCTCAAAGTACTTTGCTTAATTAACAGATTAATCTTTGTACATTCCTTAAAGAGATTGCAACAATTATTATCTCCATTTTACATATGAAGAAACGCAGAAGTTAATAAGGCACAATAAAGATTTCCAGGAAGTCTCCTGGAACCCCATTCAAGAGTTGTGTAATAACCATCCAGACTCTCCTGAATACAGTTTTTATTAGAACTAATGATCCGTAAACAAATGTTACAGGCCTTAGGTAGTAATTTACAGTCACCTGGAGAGATTTTGGAACTGGCAATACTTACTGAGCATCATTAAAATAATTACATTACAATGATTTGATTTGGCCAGGACATTTTTAAAACTTACAACAATATAAGCTTCAAACACTTCAGTCTTTTTGAAAAAAGGACATGTAGCAGTGGGCTTATTATTCTCACTTTGGGGAACAAAATTCCTACTCTGGTAAGTTATGCATTTAAGTCCAGGATATTTACAAACATCATTTTTAGAAATGTTATGGCTGTTTCTATATTTGAACACAGAGAGAGAGAGAGGAATTCATTGCTGGAAGTAAAAGGTCAATTGATCATTTTGTCTCTATTTTTTTCCATAAACAATCTAGAAAATTTTGAGCTTAAATATTTTATCATTATTAAGATACAGCACATGCATGTATTACATACTTTATTCTTTCACTTCAGATTTAATGCCAAAATAGACAAGCAAACAATTTACATGGAGTGAATTTGGAACATTCTTGCATCACAGGGTGGACATGTATTGTGAGAATGAGATCAAAGGTTGCGGTCAGTAAATGGATCCAGGGTTTGCATCTCTGGGAGAACATGTTGGTCTGGGGCTGACGGAGACCAAATGGCCGACTCACTTTTTCAAGTCAGGTGAGCAGAATAAAGATGTAGTTGGCCAATAAAGTTACTGTCTACAAGGTTAAGAAAATCAAAACAGATTATATTTGAAAAAGTTAAAACCTATTTTATTTAGTAAGGAAGAACAAAAATGCTTGGAATCTAATGGCCATGTGCACTTTTGCTCTACTCCATGTAGAAAAAGACTGAGAAAAATCCCATATGAAAGACAAAAACCCAGAAATGACCTTTCTAGTTATTAACTGGGACAAAATCTGGAGCCAAACTGTGAAAATAAACAAAATTCACAATGGAATAGAATGGAGACTAGACACTCCAGAAAGTTTACTATTTGCCTCTTTAGAGATGTCAGATTACAGAGGTCATTTACACTTAATGTGCTGGAAGCTTCTTTTGTAACTATAAAAAGGTCTCTGCACCTTAATTTTTGTGAATAATATGTACACAGAGACAGTAAGAAATGTAAACCAAAGCATGAAACTGATGAATCCAAGACTGAGAAATTCTAGACATACAAAATTGGATTCAAAGAGGAGTAATTAACTCCCAACCAAAGTTCAGATAGAAAACACATAAATGTTTGCAGTCAGTAGCTAATTGGCAGGTATTTTCTGTATGTACACTATGCTTTGGGTGCAGTGTATAACTATAGTTCTTAAAACTTCAGAATTAATTGGAAATCACTTGGAAAATTGGTCAAAAATTTAATTCCCAAGACTTATCCTTAGAAATTCTGGTTATAAATCCTGGGGTTGGGTTCTAGATGTTAGTTAAACACACTGGGTTATGAAGACATTGTCTTGATCAAATTTTAAAATTCAGTGGATAAATTTACACTATTCCTGGGGACTTTTAGTGAGAAACAGGTCTGTCTCTTGCTATTTCTACTGTGCTCAAATTTGGTTTCTTTTTGATGTGGATGACATAATAACTCCTAGAATTATTCAGAGGTCATAGGTAGCATGTTTAAGGACCAGATACATAGCAGGTACTCACCAAATGTTTACTCCCTTTCTCAATTATTAGTTCTGTTTCTCTTTTGGGATGTCAATGAGGTACCACATGTATTCCCTATTCATTTCGGACTCCAGATAGGTTTAGAGCAGGGGTCCTCAAACTTTTAAAACAAGGGGCCAGTTCACTGTCCCTCAGACCATTGGAGGGCCAGACCATAGTTAAAAAAAAAACAAAACAACAAAAACTATGAACAAATTTCTATGCACACTGCACATATCTTATTTTGAAGTAAAAAAGTAAAACAGGAACAAATACAGTATTTAAAATGAAGAACAAGTAAAGTTAAATCAACAAACTTACCAATATTTCAATGGGAACTATGGTCCTGCTTTTGGCTAATGAGATGGTCAATGTCTAGTTCCATATTTATCACTGCTAGTTGTAGCAAGTGATGCAAGTCTATCAGTTAGTCTAGATCTGGTTGGACATTTCAGATGTTTCATTCTGGAAAAAGTCTGTTCACAGACATAAGTGCTGCCAAAGATGGTTGCCATTTTGAGTGCTTGGTTCCTGAGATTAGGATATGTCTCAGAGGGGAGAGATGCATAGAAATTAGGAAGGCTGCTTGACTTGAATGCGTCTTTCAGGGAGGCACAATTCTGCAATTCAGCCAGTTCCATTTGTTAAATCGAATCCACATTTTCAATGTCAATAGAAAATGGGTTACAGAAAAGCTATATGTCCTGTTGATGGAGATGAAGCTCTTTAAATCTAAATTGGAACTCTTTTTACAACTTTTCCAGTGAATCCACACATGTTTTATTTGAGAATGCAACCAATGGATTTTGCACTAACAGTTTTTGAGTTGTGGGGAGATGGCAGAAATTTTCCTCCTTCACTTGTTTGATGAGGAGGCCTAATTTTACTTTAAATGCTTTCACATGTGATTGCATATCACAAATAAGCTTCCCCTTTCCTTGAAGTTGCACATTGAAACTGTTGAGTAGCTCTGTTACATCTGTCAGAAAGACAAGGTGCCATTTCCATTCTGCATCATTGAGCTCTGGTACTTGTTTGTTTTTTGAAAGCAGAAAAACTATAATCTGTGGAAGTAGGTAATAGAAATATTTCAAAACTCTCCCTCAACTCAGCCAACCGACTTCTGTGTGGTACAGAACATCTTCACAGGCAACATTTAGCTCAGACAGAAGTTCCTAAAATTGTCTATGGTTTAGTGCATTACGTCTAATGAAGTTAACACAAGATACCACATTTTTCATAACAGAGTCCCACTTCAGTGAATTACTACACAGCGCTTGTTGGTGGATGAGGCAGTGTATGGCTATTGGATGAGAATGGTTGTTTGTCCATCTCTTGGTTAATGCGAGCAATTACTCCTTTCTTAGACCCCCACCATGCTAGAAGCACCATCAGTTGTCACACTGGCTAGTTTTGCCCAGTCCAGCTCCAAACCATTCACAGTTTGGCAAACCTTTTCATAGATATCCTCTCCTGTAGTTGTTCCTTTGATGCTTTGCAGTGCAGCAAGCTCTTCTGTGACTTCAAAATAGTCATTTGTCCCACAGATAAAAATTAGAAGTTGTGGTGAATCACGAACATCGTTACTTTTTGTCAAGTGCCAAGAAAAAATAGGAAAGTTTTTTTGTGGAGTTTTGCAAATGCTGATGCAAATTATCTCCCATTTCTTCAATCCTTTGTGTAATTGAGGGTCCCGAAAGACTCACTGTACTAAATAAATTGGCCTTCTCTGGACACATCTCTTTGGCAACAGAAAGAAGGCATTCTTTAACAAATTCTCCCTCCACGAATGGTCTACAAGTGCATGCTATTAGCTTGGCAACTTGAAAACTTGCTCACAGTGATGAAGTATTTAGCTGTTTCTGCTTCACAAAAGTATTTTGCTAAGTTATCAATGTATATATCAGTTTTAATATTTTATCTTTTCTCACTTCTCCACCAAATAATCATATTTATCTTTATGTTGAGTTTGATAGTGTCGACGCAAATTGTATTTTTTGAACACAGACACTATATTCTGGCATATCAAACACACAGCTCTTTCCTTGTACTGCATGAAAAAGTAATCATAAGTCCACTGTTCTTTGAATATCCTACACTCTGAGTCGAATTTTTTTCTTTCTTGATATCATTGTTTCCTAGGGATTCCAAATTGCTATGAGTAAAATACCAATATATGTATACAGCGCTCCAAAAACAAGATACCAGCAATAACTTTGCCCATACAGAGACACATAGACTGCACTGCCCATCAATGCAGTCTTATCAGTGCCCATCAATGCAGTCTGATCAGTGTTCATCAATGCAGCCTTGGCAGTCAGCATCACTTCAGCCTTGCCAGTGCCCATATGGTGGAACTCTGCTTTTCCTCAGGCTCACACTGGTGCAGTGTGGGAACAGGCACAATTACAGAGCCAGTTCCTTCACCACCTTTCCAGTTCACACTACCCTGTGCGAACTGCCCCTTGATCTGTGAACTCGCACAGGAATCTGATCACATGGGTCCACTGCAGGAAAAAAGAAGGCATGTATGCCCTTTTTCTTCTGAATCTAATGCAAGTTCAGCCATACAAGCATATGGCTGAACTCGCACTGCTAAGAGATCGCAACAGTGTGAACTGGAGCTTACATAGCACACAACATATAACAACATACACAACTGAATAGCAATCAGAATATAAATGCACTTACTGTAAATTAAATTGGTTTCCTACTCCTCAGCTGTCTGCAGAGCTGAATTACCATATATATACTCGAGTATAAGCCAAGTTTTTTTCGGCACAAAATTTGTGCCGAGTTCAGGTTTTTCGGCACAAATTTTGTGCCAAAAAAACTTGGCTTATACTCAAGTATATATTGTAAGCTCCCATGGGGCCCTAGGTAGATTACCAGTTTGGGGCCCCCATGCGATAACTGAGCACTGACCATTTGCATTAACACTGACCGCTGACCATTTGCGGTAACACTGACCACTGACAATTTGCATTAATACTGAGCACTAACAATTTGCACTAACACTGAGCACTTACAATTATCACTACCACTGAGCACTGACTATTTGCATTACCTCAGAGCTCTGACCATTTGCATTACCTCTGAGCACTGACAATTTGCATTAGCACTGAGCGCTGACTATTTGTGTTATCACTGTGATGCAACCCCCCAACAGAAACTACCCCCAACCAACTAACCAACTTTTTAAAAAAGGCTCTTCTAACTTCAAAAAATAGGTGCCCCCTATCTGCAAAAAAAGACCTCCTAACTTCAGAAAAAAAAAAAAAAGCCCTCCTTAACCGCAAAAAAAGGCCCTACTAACTGCAAAATAAAAACAAAACGTCCTAACTTCTTCTTACCTCGGTCCTTAGGCAGCAGCAGGCTCTACACAGGCAACCTGGTGACTCCTCTGATTACACCAGAGACTGAGAAGAGGAGTCAAGACACAGAGAGAAGAAAGGGTGGGGGAGAGACAGAGAGAAGGAGGGGCAAGGAAAGACAGAGAGAAGGAGCAGAGTTGGAGAGTTGGTGCAAATTCCACACATGCGCACTGCATCCCCAACAAGTCAGCTGCTAAGCAGGACAGGCAGCTGTGGCAAAAACACCCTGCAGGCTGGGTAAATGTTCTCGGGGGTGCATGTGGCCCGTGGGCCGTAGTTTGAGGACCCCTGCTCTAAAGAATCAAAGTTCTTTTCTGATTGAGGTAGCCAACAATAGCCACGTTGAAGATTTCCCCATAGAAGTCCTCTTTAAAGATGCATGATAGGAGTTTCCATGGGCTTTTTGGTATTCTTGTAGTATGGGTTCCAGCCTATGCTCATCACCATCTTATGGACATCTCCATTTCCAACACTGGCCCAACCATAATAAATGCCAGTGGATACATCAGCTGGGAGATTATCTACTACTTGTTCAGCAAAGTTAGCTGTGGGGATGCCCAGATGCTTGGAGCCCCTGCCAAAGCCCCACACCACTTGGCCCCGGCAGAAATCCAGCAGGTGCCTCATGACACCGTCTGCCCAGAGCATAGGCTGCAGCCAGGTCCACGAGTCCTGCAGAGCCTCAGTTGAGGCAGTGCCGGGACCCCCAGACTAGCGGGGAGACTCCCCATGAAGCACTGCTGGCAGGGCAGGTGCACCAGTGCCAGGGAGGTGCCAATGACAGCCGTGGAGGGTCCCTCACGGCACTGACCCAACAGAAGCTACACAGGGATGCAGAGGTGGCATCTCCCTTTCATTAATATTTTCATATTTTTCTTTCTTATTTCTGTCCTTCTACTTGTTTTAGGTATTTTTTTTTCTAGATTTTTCTAGTTTCTTAAGCTAGAAAATTAGGTGATTGGCATTAAATCTTTCTCTCCTTTCTGATAGTTTATAATTATTTTTGTTATACATGTATTCTAAGGCATTTCTCTGTTTGTACACCATCAAAATTTATATGTTATGTCTTCACTATAATTCAGTTTGATTTTTTTCTGATTTTATTTGTGGTAGTTCCTTTAACACATACTATTAAGAAAAGTGTTTTTCAATTTCTAAATATCTGGGTGATTTTTAAATTGTTCTTTAATGTTTGTTTATAATTTAAGTCCATCATCCTCAGAGAATACACCCTGTAAGATTTCTAATGCTATTCCAATGATAACATCTTGGTGAATATATTATATGTACTGGCAAAAGGTGTGCATTGTTTTAAATTTTTTATATATACACAATAGTTACATGTTTGTGGGGTGCAGGTGATATTTTAATACAAGTATGCAATGTTAATGATCAAATCAGAGTAAATGGAATATCTATCACCTCATTTATTATTTCTTTGTGTGAGAATATTCCAAATCTACTCCTCTGGTTATTTTGAAACATGCAATGAAGTTTTATTAAGCATAGTTGCCCTATTGTGCTACCAATCACTGCATCTTGCTCCTTCTATCTAGTTTTACATTTTTAATAATCAAACAAGAATATGTAGTCTATATCTGCTGGGTGTAACATTCTATAAATTTTCATTAAGTTAAATTGATTGAGAATGTTCAGGTTTTTTTTAAGCATTTGAGTAAATTGCTTTTTTAAAATTTAAATTTTGATGGAATTCAGGTATATATTAACCTGGATTTATCTTGGTAGAAATTAATATTCTGTCCTTATTACAAATAAATGTATCTAATGGATTTGTGCCTTTCAAAATTTCTAAATCTATATTTTCTATCAATTATTTGAGAGAGAGATGTTAAGGTTTCCAACCATCATTGTGAATTTGTCTATCCTTTTTTTTTTTTTTTTCTTAATGTACTTTTGTACCCCTGTCATGATGTACCTATACTTTAGGATTTTACAGTAATCATAAGGAATGGGTATCCTTTTTATCATTCTGAAATGTTCCCTTTTATTTCTGCTTGTACTTCTTGTCTTGAAATCCACTGTTTCCACCATGAATATAGTATATTCCAGCTTTCTTGTGCTTACTATTGACATGGTATGTTTTTTCCTATCCTTTTACTTTCAATTTATCTTTACATTTTAAATTAATTGAATATTTTAAATATTTTCTTTACTTCACCTACCTGTTGACTTTTTCTAGCTATTACCACTTTACATTAATTTTTAGTGGTTGCCCTAGAGATTAAAATATGTATCCTTAAATTATTGCAGTCTATATGAAATAAATATTATGTTATTTGACATTTTATATTTTCAAACTTTCAAAAATATTAAAAGCATACAATAGTAAAATTCTATTTTTATTCTCTTCTTTTTTGTAATATACAGTTTAGGTGCTTGTATATTAAAAAGCCATACTATATCATTTTTGTTGCTTTGCTGTTATTTCTTTTAATAGTAGGTTATCTTTAAAAAATAATTAAGAAAATATAGGAAAAGAGAAAAGCGCATGCTCTGTACTCTTCCCTTTCCCACCCTGAATATCCAGGTTTCTAACCAGTGTCATTTTCCTTTAATCTAAATAAAAATTATTTCAGCTTTTTTTATATTTCAGTTCTCATAGTAATGAATTCTTTCTACTTTTACCCTTATTTTGAAGAGTATTCTTACTAGCCATGGAATCCTCGGTTGTTGGGGCTTTTTTCTTCTTTTCATCCCTTTAAAGATACTATATAGGCTGTTATATTAAATATGATTATATATAGCGTAGGTCATATATTATATTGGAGTCTTTTATAATCCATCATCCATTCTTTCCGATGAGAGGTCATTCATCATCTCTGTAGTTGTTCCACTGACTTTAATATGTCTTTTCTCTGTGGCTTCTTTGAGAGTTTCTCCTTTCTTCAGTTTTTCAGCTTAGGCATTGGCCGGGGATACATGGCGAATCCCTACTTGCTTTCCTTCCCTTGTACAGCTCTCCATAGTATTCTGCTCTGGGAATTCCAGCACTAGTCATTAAAAATTTTTATCTCTGCTTCTTCAGCTCAGCATAACTTCATTTTTTTGCTTTGGTTTTACCTGTGTGCTCTTAGGCAGTTAGCAAGGGAGTTAGCTGAGTTCGCCTTAACGTGTTTACTTTCTCCTGGATCACAGACCCTACATGGGCTGTTTTCAATGTCTAAAAGTAATTTTGCTATACATTTTGTCCATTTTATAGTTGTTTGTGGGGAGAGAAAATCTGTTCCTGTTAACACAGACAGAGATGAAAGCAATGAGCACATTGAGCACCCAAATTTTGGCTTCTAAATACTACTGGAAAAGCTTTTAAAAATAATAAGAAAAGAGGAATGTAAGTTAACTAGCATAATTTGCCTGCTTTTTAATATAATAATAATAATCAATGATGAGATATAAACTGAACATAATTATCCCATTTATAATAATAGCATGAAAAGTATCACACTTAGGAGTAAATATTACAAGACATATTCAAAACTTATAATGAAAACTTTAAACTGTAGGAAAGACACAAAAATAGACGTTAGTAAATAGAAAGCCTTACTAGGGTCTTCAATAGGAAAGTTCAACATCAAAAGATGCAATTCTCAGAGCAAGGTCTGGTGGCTTATCCCTAAAGTGCCAGTGAGTTGGGAGGCTGAGGCTATCGGATTGTTTAAGGCCAGAAGTTCAAGAGCAGCCTGGGCAACATAGCAACACGCTATCTTTAAAACAGAAAAAATTAGCCCGACACGGTGGCACCCTTCTGTAATCCCAGCTACCTAGAAGGATGTAGCAGAAAGGATCATTTGAGCCTAGGAGGTTGAGGCTAAAAAAAAAAAAAGGAAGAATTTCTCACTGAGTTAACTTTTTAAATGCTACCTGAAGTCAAAATACTAATTTTGTTCACAGTGAAGTTTTTCTTAAAACAATAAAGAAAAAATAATCAAAGAAAGAGTCAAAGTCAAGGATGGCATTTTGTGGATTTTTCCCCAAGAACATTATGAATAATTGTCTACACTAATATCATAGTCACCCTCTTCACTTCCCCATAAATCATTAGTATGGCCTCTACTTTGTAAACCTCAGAGCAGGCCTCTCAGGGAAAAAAAAAAAAAAAAAAAGTATTGTAAAAGGAGTTTGGAAAGAGAACAGAAATCAATGTATGCTCTTATGTTCTTGTACTGATTTGATATTTGTCTGTGAATCACTGGTAATGTTTTGAAGGGGCAGTAAAAGTAAATTTAAGTATTAATAAAGTAACATACTGTATAAGTGAGCCAGAAACTAAAGGCAAAGGGACAAAAGATCCATTAATTTCATCTGATTGATTACGTATTGCCTATAGCAGGTGGTCTGAGGACTGGATATCTCTATGTGGCACTTTGAGTCATCAAAGGGCAGAGATATAACCCTAGGAATCTTTCAGAAGTACAGGTTTCCAAATGAACGAAAAAACAAAATGGGAAAGTACCAAAGGCACATTATTTTTCTGTGACCTGAGGCCAACCATTTTCCACATTTTACAATTTCTTCTACTAGCATCTCATTTTACTATCACTCTTTTTTTCTCCAAGGGCTAGGTGTGAGGGGTGAAAACCAGACATTTTCAGTGAGTGAATAATTCACTAAAGTTATTAACACTTCAATTCACTTTAACAGTAAAGAATGTGCTTGACCCAATTTATTTAATACTAGAACCGCTACAAATTGCATTGGAAGTTATTTATTACTTGGAAAATACTTCTTCTGAATAAAAAAAAAATAACTTCCCATTACGCATGTTTTTATGTAGACACATAGGAAACTTCATCAGAAAGTGAAACTCTGAAGATTTCTTTAAGCAGAAAACTGTGCAGAACTGAATCTTCACTTATGACTCCATTTGTATCCAATGTTGGCTTTATTTGCTAAAAATGAGCCAAAGATACCAAAGTGCAGTCCATGATTTGTCCTCTCCACAGTTTGTTCTCTCTGGTGGAGCGATTCTGGGTTATTGTTCAGAACTGGGCAGGATGCCAGAGTTCAGGCGTTGCCAGGAAGGATGGGAACCCTCCTTAGATCAGGGGTTCCCAGTAATGAACAAATGAAAACAAAGGAAGATGAGAAAAAGGGTGGAGGCTGGCTGTGGGTTGCTGACTTTCTGAGTTTCTATTTTAGATCACTTGCACGGAATCATTAGGGTGGATGCCATTTCTACACTGTTATGAAGGTCACCAGAAGTGGGATCGGGCAACTGGTTCACTTTCTGTCTAAGTAAGTCTTACACTGACACTTAGTCATACACTAAGTCACTAATCAGTGAAAGCAATTTAGCCTTTATTGTGAACACACTATCGGAAGGTATATCCTCACATTGCACTTTGCCAGCAAACACAGAAAACTGTGCATAATAAAACCTTCCACAATGAAGAACATTCAGGGCTCCAGTGCAGAAAATATTTATCAGATTAGAGCTGTTGCTATAGAGGGTGAAATCCTTCTCTCTTGCCTTACTGAAACTACCCTCTTGTTCTTGTTTTTGTCTTCTTTGAAATTTTCTCTCTTTGCAGTTTTCATATCCAAGGCATGTGTATCCTCCAAAGGCTGTCATTTATTTTTCTTTCTCTGTCAGCCCTTCCCTAGGCATCATACTAAACACGGCCCTTACTTCTGCATAAATAGTTCCACAATTCACATTCTGACCCTGACCTCTGAGATCTAGATTCATATTTCAAATTATCTAATATTTTAACTTATATACTCTATCTAGATGAACCTTGTTCAAAACACTACATGAAGCATTCAGGTAATATTCCTTTAATAAAAAGCATAGTTATGTTGCAACAGATGTTCCAAATTGATTACAATCATAACCCAAGTGTCTGCCACCTGCATGCCTCCAAATATCCAGACATCTGGAATTCTTTAATGCTTAAAGGCAAAACAGCCTGAAAACTACATCTCACATAATGTCCCACTTGATGTCTCCAAGGATTCCTGAAGGACAGTTAACAGGTGGGCTGGAATGGGAGGTTATATTTCTGCTAGTCACCTTGCCTAGTCATCTTGCGCTCCAATTTCCTGCTTTGGATAAGTTCTGAGTCTTAGGGCTGCTTTCTTCTTTATGCTTGCTGTACACATGCCAGTGACTTCCAGATTTGATGTCTTGCTTGAGCTCTGGAATGCATTTCCTAAATGCCTTTTCAACACTCAACTTGGATATCTACTAAGCATCTCACGCTTAAAGTACACAAAATTGGACTCTTCCCCTAGCCCACACCTGTTTCTGAAATTCTCCCTGTCTCAGAAACCAGCACTACCATCCATCTTGTTCCTTGGGCTAAAACTCCAGAAGTCATTTTTGATTTTCCTCTTTCTCACACACCCAGCAACCTGTCTACTCTATTTTCAAAATATATTCTGTATCCAACCATTTTTCACCCTTTCTGATACTACCATAATCTCTCACCCGGACAACTTGCCCAGGCCTCTTATTTTCTGTTGTGTTTTTTCCACATTTGTCACTTTACATTCTGATTTCTTCACAAAACCCACCATGATCCTCAAGACAAAAGCCACATCATGTCACTTTTGAATTCTAAACTGTCTGTGGTCCCTCCTCACACTTAGAGTAAAATCCAGAGACTTTGGTGAACGTGGTCCTCCATGACTTTGCCCTCACCTCCTTCCCCATCTTAATCTCCTGCCACATTCTCTGCTGTTTCTTAAGTTCCAGCCACCATTGCTTTCTTGTTCTTCCTTGAATACAACAAGCTCTTTCCATGTTAGGACATTTGTGCTTGGTGTTAGCTTATATGGAATGATTTTTCATTAATTTTGTTGTGGTCTACAAATCAGTTCATGATTTTTCAACATAACATTTATTTTAATCCATACTATGGGAGTTGGTAACAATGGAATTGCCCTAAACTAGAATACACATTTATCACACATGTTCTATTTGTATAGCCCTTAAGGTTTTTTTCTTTACAGCATTATTATAATTTTAAATTATATAATCTATTTGTTTATGTTTTCATGGTCTATTCCCCCCTTTCTCTTCAATTCTATAGAATATAACCTTCATGAGGATAGCACCCCTGTGCCTGGCATATAGCAGGCACTCAATATATGTTTGTCAATGAAATATACACATGGGACACATCCTTCACCTGATGGAAATTTCATGTTGTATTTTTTTATTTGTAAAACACAAAGAGGAACAATATTGGAGTGAGAATACCTTTGAATACTTATAATTCAAGACAAACAAATAGAAAGCAATTTGGCTGCCTTTTCATCTGGCTCATCATAGCTATACCCTGTGGGAACATCACCATTTCCATAAGTATCCTACCAGTGTGCCCCAAGACAGCTTTCTTTCTACTTTGAGGAAATTTTGATACCTTTAAAAAAATTTAATGTCAATGTATATGTATATATATACAATTTCCTAATCATACTGGAAAAATTGTGTAATAATTTATATACAAAGGAACGGCATTCTTTTAACTTTAGTTGTATAGCACTAATAATCTGCGGACACAAGAACAATACACAATTTTATTCGTAAAGAATATTACATAGACTATGTAAATATATACATATATGAACATGCATACATGGATAATTTCAAATTATATATATATATATTATATAATGCATACATGGATAATTTCAAATTATATATATATATAATATATATATTATATAATGCATACATGGATAATTTCAAATTATATATATATAATATATGTATTATATAATGCATACATGGATAATTTCAAATTATATATATGTTATATATATAATTTCAAATTATATATATGTTATATATAATATATATAACATATATATATTATATATAATATATATAATACATATAACATATATAACATATATATATATAACACATATATATATTATATAATGCATACATGGACAATTTCAAATTAAATATATGTTATAACATATATGTTATATATATTATAACATATATATAACACATATATATTATATATATAATATATGTAACACATATATAATTTGAAATTATCCATGTATGCATTATATAATATATATATTATATATATATAATTTGAAATTATCCATGTATGCATTATATATAATATATATAATATATATATAATTTGAAATTATCCATGTATGCATTATATATAATTTGAAATTATCCATGTATGCATGTTCATATATGTATATATTTACATAGTCTATGTAATATTCTTTATGAATAAAATTGTGTATTGTTCTTGTGTCCGCAGATTATTAGTGCTGTACAACTAAAGTTAAAAGAATACTGTTCCTTTGTATATAAATTATTACACAATCTTTCCAGTATGATTAGGAGTGGCAATAACTGTATTCATCAATGTGTTCTGTTTTGCATTATAAATAATGGCAAGTATGGGCTCATACAGTGCTTGTTGTTTTGTGTGATGCCTGTGATTGATAACAAAAATATTGAGCAATGTGATTTAGTATCCACAAGTCTGTTAGTACCTTTTTATCATAAAAATGCTACTTTTTTCTTCCCCAGACTTCCTCATCCTATCAAATTTTCCAGAAGAAATGTCAGCCTGGAGAAAGCTAAATAGGTGCAGCAGAACCTGACCACTTGCCTAAGGTTGGAGGAGGTGGAATTTCCAGTACCATCTTGGTGCCCAATCCCCACAGCTCAGACAAGCCCCTGTTGACCATACCTGGCATCACATAACAGGCTGGAGCAGTCAGGATGCATTAATAGAAGCTTGGTGTTTCTCTAAGTCCCATAAACTTGTATCACTAGGTAGTTTTCTTTCATCTCTGGTGAGGGTTTTCATGGTTGATTCTACTATGATAAACGTGGTAGTCTAAAAGAAAAAATAAGGGTCATTGAGAACAGCAATGCCATCAGAAAAGAAGGGCTTGTTCAAGAAGAAACTTTAGAAATAACTTATAATTCAGCCTAAAACAGTACTATCAAGATGGCACCCAAATTACGCAAATAAAAGGTATCTTGCCTTATTTTGGCCATTTTCTATAAATCTTGAGTGTCTTCAAAATCCAAGTACCCCTTTGGAAGTGCTCTTTAGGTACCCACAAGAATCAGCTATGGATTCATAGTTGATTGGTCATTGAACCTTGGCTAAACCAACGATCTTAAGGTCAAGTTTAAAGGTTGGCCTATTCGGAGGAATGACATGAGAGTTCCGGGAACTCATTCATTTTCTCCTGGGTTATTATTAGTGACTGAACCTACCAGAACTCTTGGGAGTAGGAACTCATGTAACACATTTTGGGAGTATGAATATATAAAGAGAGAGTTAAGTTTGGAAGCAAAATTCAAGTGATTAATTTGCAACAATGGTAAATTTTTAACATTTGAGAGATTGACCACCTGAGTTCCTGCTGATCATTAAGGCTACTATATCAGTTCAGATTCCCTGTTTTCTGGAAAGACTGGACATTTCTCTTTCTTTCCAAATGATGAATTTCTATTTACTAGGAGAGGCAGAGGGTATTTCTGGTCCTTAAACTTTAAATTAGATCACAAGTGGTAGTTACTTAGTGACTAATATAGGGGATCTTTACTTTTTACTTTTCACTTCAGAGTCCTTGACTACACAGGGGCACCGAATAGCCTAGATCTCTCATGTTTCCAAGTGTATAAGGATTGTGATGTCCCATGCTTAACTAGCACCAAATTACCTCAAAAATCCCCAAATACCACAAGCACATCCTAGGGCAGGCATAATGGAGTGACAAAGAACACCTACCACATATTTTTAAGAAGGAATAGATTATCCTGGTCTATATTATGCATTGCAATCTTTTTTTTTTTGAGAGAGAGAATCTCACTTTGTTGCCTCTGGTAGAGTGCCATGGCATCACAGCTCACAGCAACCTCAGACTCCTAGGTTCAGGTGATTCTCTTGCCTCAGCCTCCCAAGTAGCTGGGACTACAGGCACCTGTGACATGTCTGACTATTTTTAGAGACAGAGTTCTTTCTCTGGTCTCAAACTTGTGACCTCAGGCGATCTGACAGCCTCAGCCTCCCAGAGTGTTAGGATTACAGGCGTGAGCCACTGTGCCCAGCCCCACATTGCAATTTTTGAGAGTGCTTTCTATTGAGGAGGGAGACAGTCAGAAATCAACTTTCCTCATTGCTTTCTGGAGATAAAAGTCTATTTATGTTTGCTAAGTGGACCAGAACCTTGGCTAAACCAATCATCTTTTCAGCCATGGTTCTGAATCCTGGTGAACACTATCTGCGGACAAAATTATAGATGTTTTTGCCTTCCTAACCAATGCACTGCATTAGAATTCTTCAGGGAAATGGGATATATGTACATAGGCATATATACACATATACATACATACATATTGTATTCTCTCTCTATATATATATATATAGAGAGAGAGAGAGTTAATCCCATCTAAAAGATACTTTCTCAGAAACATCTAGATTTGTAATTGATCAAGCAATTGGGCACCATACCTGGCACAAATGGAACTTAAAGTAAACCATGACAGACATTATTTTTTGACTTAGACTAAGCTTATTTTTTTACTCTTTATGGGGAACAGAGAGAGCTATAACAATTGCTAAGTAAAAGAATAGGCAAAATAAAATAATAAAATTGTGCTACAAGTTTGTATAAAATAAACAGATAAAGGCATTTGGACTTTTTTTGTTTGTTTTTTGTATACAGATGGTGTTCTTAACTGTTTGACTCAGGAAAGCAGGAGCTTTACTTTCTGTATCACTTGTCACTTGATGTGAATGACAGTTATACTTATCAAGGACTGCTGCATATGGTTGCATTGCTTGTGTATTGCACAAAAATACAGAGATGACACATGGGGCCACCATCCATCCCATGCCCCACTCTCCCAGCCACTGGTTCCAGGTGTGGAGCTGGTTCTGTCCTGAGGCAAGGACACTTTTCCATCTTCTCTGAGCAA
The DNA here is from genome assembly GCA_963574355.1 of Loris lydekkerianus. Taxonomy (NCBI): domain Eukaryota; kingdom Metazoa; phylum Chordata; class Mammalia; order Primates; family Lorisidae; genus Loris; species Loris lydekkerianus. The sequence continues at coordinate 29,707 of CAUYPK010071283.1, read as the reverse complement.
GGGTGCCAAGAGTTAGCCAAGCCATGCCTGAGCCAGTGGGGCTGTGGCCACCCAGAAGAGGTACCTTATTCAAATTTGCACAGAGATATCCTAGGGGCTGTTTTGGCCACATATATCTCTGTATTTTAAATACATTCTTTCAGACATACATCCCAGCAATTCAAAAAGTCAAGTCGTTCTTGCCTCTAATTGAAAGATGAAAACAGAGATTATTGTAGGTTAAATGCATAATTAGCTTTCCATTCTTCCACTTGCCAGAACCACCTCCTTTTCCTCCTGCTGATACAAGCCCTATGGCCCTCTCAGAAATGTTTCCACCCTAGTTTATCTTCCTCTCAAAACCCACTCTGCTGACAGATAATAAAAATACTCCTCTCCTCTCGCCTCCCCTTCCCTTCCTTCCCTTCACTTCTTCTGAATCATATCACATTTTCTCCTATACTTTTATGCTTCCCTAGCAAAAAATAAAATTCCCTGCTAATTTTCTGTCTTCAGCTTTCAAAAAATACTTTGGCAGCTTACCCTAAACCACTTTTTCTTTTGCATATTCATCAACTATATACATAATATCTATATATTTTATCTTACTTCTCCATTCCTGTTTTCATTTGCTTATTTTTTTCAATCTGGACCAAGACTGGTTAACTGCCCCTGGAAATCCCCTTATAATTAATTGTGTTTGCCCCAAAAGGGAAGTCTCCACTTTAAAGGTATCCATGGAATGCTCCCCTCTACCTCCTGGAGATTGAGGTCAGGAGATAGTTTCACTTCCTGAAACTCCAGGTTAATCATTTCATCAATAAGGCAAGCTCCTTGTCTTTGAGCAGATCACCTCCTTCCACTGGGCAGTGCTTCTTCTTTGCAATTAATGTTTCAAGAAATTGCTCCTCATGACTATGGTTATTTATTATTTCCTACGACCAAGTTGCATATCCTGCGATAAATTGCAGTATTAAGAATTAGAGAGTTGCTTTCATCAAAATAACAAAGATCATCACCTTTAGTTTCAGATAGAGCTATTGATTACAAAAGTCATCTGAGAAGTTTGTGGAGATCCACCCTGACTCTACATTGGAAGAATTGCTGTCAACTGATTATCTGCACAACATACTAGTGCTGGTGATGACAATAACAGCAGTTTAATAGCAGCATACAGATATTCATACTTATGTATTATCAACCCCTCTCCTCCTCCAAACTGGGATAATGAAGTGGGGAAGAGAGCATTTCTTGAGACCAAGATAAATGCAAACATCTGGGAATGGATGACACAGAAGAAAGAACAAAAAACTTCCTGTCTCAGCATATCTCAGCTGACTGAGAGGTCATCCATTATTTTGTATATGCTTAATGCCTCTAAAACTCTAAAAAGTTTTTGTGTTATTTTTCGATTATTAATACAGTGCCATGTTTCAAGATGTGTGAATATTTGCTCATTACTTCACACCAAAATCCTGGGGTGGTTGGAAGAAACCTCATTTTTCAGCTGAGAACACAAGCTGTACAAAACAAAAGGGTTTGCTCAGAGTTTCTCAGATAGTTAAAAGACTGAGTTATTTCACAAACCCAGGGAGTATGTTGGATTCCAAAGGTCAACCTCTTAAATGCTCAGCTACAGATCTCACTCCTCGCATGACAATATGCCACCATGTAAGGAATTGTTTGTTGGTAGACAGTGCTAAAACTCTGGACCTGAAATCTCAAGATCTGGTTCCAAGCCTGGCCGCTCTCACACGCCAGCTGTGGCTAATCTCCTACCTTCTTCATATGATAAATGGATTTTAATAATATTGGCTTTACCTTTCTTATCAAAAATCAAATCCAATAATACATGAGAAATGCTTGGAAAGCACTATTTAAACACTTGGCATTATGTGACTTGGTAAACATTCTTAAGTCACTTTTTACTGCAAATAATCTGTGTCTAAAAATGGATAGAAGGGTGGAAATTGGCCCTATCATTTCTTGGGGTGGCTTGCTCTCAGAATTCCTCTTGTGCCTAAAGACCCTTCTGAACTCTCTTCACTCATCGCATTTTATATATATTTTACCTGATTAATGCATGTTCCTATTCCTTAGAGAGAGAAGGTAGTGGGGGATTAAAGAGAGTTTATGACTTCTAGGTGTTGCTGATAAGAATTCTAGGATGTGAAGTGAGGTATGTATGTGTTGCAGGGAGCATGGATTGAGAAGGTGCAAAGATCATAGATTCTGCTCTGGTTTGTGTTTTTTAAAATAAATACAGAAGAATCCTCATAGTTGACCACCTCCTTAAGTTGACCTTTCATAGTCTAGACAAGCACCACATGTACATATCAGTACAGAAGGCCTAGTTCCTTATGTTGACCACCTCCATATGTTGACCAGTTTATTACAGTCCCTTGGGTGGTCAAGTACGGAAGTTCTCCTATATATTAACATTTTTAAAAATGTATTTACATTTCTCATCCATCTCTTTCTATTAGTCATTTTAGCAGTACAATGTTCCTAAGATATGTAATCATTAACCCAGGAGAGAACTCACTTTCTTTTCTGATTTATTTCTCTGTTCCATTTCTTATATATTTGACATTGGCAATCATCTGTCTCTGTGGCTTGCTCATAGGGATTATTTCAATAAACATCTGTGGAATAAATTTATTGCTTGTATTATATGGACATTTTCCTGGTCTTTCTGGTTTCACACCAGTTGAAAACTAAGGAAAACACTACTATTTTTCTTTTAATTTCCTGATTGGAGGGATATATACTCCCATTCTCTCGCTATCTCTCTCTCTCTCCCTCCATCTATATATGTTTATATATGTGTATACACACACGCACACGTATACACATGTATACACACACATATATACATATATGCATACAAATATATATATACAAAAAAAGGTAATAGTTATGATTAACGGAGGTATCTGCATTGTACAACTCATCAAAGAAAAAGTGAAGAAGTGTCTTATCAAGCAAAGAACAAAATATGTTTTCTTTCACTATGGATGCTAGCCTTGGGGGTTTTGTTTTGTTTTGTTTTGTTTTTTCAGTTTTTGGCTGAGGTTGGGTTTGAATCCGCCACCTCCAGCATATGGGGCCGGTGCCCTACTCCTTAGAGCCACAGGTGCCACCCCCTAGCCTTAGGGTTTTATATTGTTTTCCTAGGACTACTCTGTAAACTTGATGGCTTAAAACCACAGAAATTTATTCTCTCACAGTCTGGAAGAGCAGAACCATGCTGTCTCTGAAGGGTTAAGGAAGAATTTCTTCCGTGATTTTTTCTTACCTTCTGGTGTCACCAACAGTCCTTGGCCTTCTTTGGTTTAGCAGCTGCACAATCTCTGTCTATGTCATCCAAAGGTGATTTCCTTGTGTCTTCTCATTGTCTTTCCTCAGCAAGTGTGTGTCTCTGCCTCTTCTCTTCTTAGAAGGACATTGGTCACACTGATTAAGGGCCTACCCAACCGTAGTATAACTCATCTTGAATTACATCTTCAACAACTCTATCTCCATTCGAGTTCACATTCAGAAGTTTGGGTGATGCTACTCAACCCAATATGGGTTCCAAATGAGGCAGCAGCCAGAAATCAACACCTAAAATTTCCCTGTTGCTTTGGCAGTAAGTTTGTAACTGACTAAGATAACTCTTGGGAGATGGAAATGGCTTTGGGAGTAGGTTCTGGTGGAAAGAAGCTGGTTATTAGTGCTGACCTCTCCAGCCACACAGAAGAACTCCATCTTTACACACTATTTCTACATAAGACTGCTCCAGCCAGGAACACAGTGTTGGGCTCCATAACAATGACTTAAAATTATATTCAAAATTCCATATCCTATATCCAGAATCTATAAAGAACTGAAAATGGACTTTTTGTGTAAGCAAAGAAGTCCGCATTCAATTTTCATTCAGTGTCAAACCTGACCTAAAGCTTTATGGGTCTCTTTATAATGTAAATGTTTATATGTTTCACTAGAAAAAAGTTAAGTTTAAGAGGTCTCATCCAGACACCACTAGGAGTCTTTTGTTATACACTATATAAATACTCCATATTTTTGAAATTTCAAAAAGAATTCTGAATATGAACTCCCAAATATCTGGTGCTGAGTACTTTAGACAAGCAAATACAGGCCTATTCTTTCAATTAGGGTTACTTAAATCAAACAGAAACCTGTTACCACTAGCTCTGAGTTTTTTCTGCTCCAGTTGTTCTTAGATATTCCTAAGCACTGCAACCCTAGGAAGCGTTGAAAAATCCTAATACCTAAGCATCTCTGCAAACCAAGTTAATCAGAACTATTGGGTGTGGGATCAAGGCATCATTGACTCCCAAGGCAATTCCAATTTCTACCTGAGTTTGAGAAAAACTGAGCTGGTCCTAACTCAATCAATCTCACGTTCTTTTATAGTGGAGCCAATCAAAACCCCATTCCAGCTACCTCTCCTTACCAAATACATAAAATAGGTCACATACCCCAAAGAATGAATAGATGCAAATAACATCTGACACTAGTAAAAACAAACAGAGCCACATATTAAAAATTGAATTTTCTTGCCCTAAAAGATATGTTGAAGTCCTGTGCCCCAGAACTTCAGAATTGACCTTAATGGAAAGAGCATCACTGCAGATGGAATGAGTTAAGATGAGAGCATACTGCGGTAGGGTGGACCGTTAATCCAACATGATGAGTGTCTAATAAAAGAGGAGGAGAGACACACAGAGAAAAGAATGTCACATGAAGCCACAGACACAAGTAGGGGCAAGATGGCCATGGAATATCAAAGCATTATATTAGAGGATTAGAGAGATGCAGCTATGAACCAAAGAACATAAACAACAAGAGACACGAACAGGCAAGGAAAGGTTCTCCACAAGTCTCAGACGGAGGAAGACCCTGCTGACACCTGGGTTCTGGACTTCTTGTCTCTAGAACTGTGAGATGATATACCTATTGTTTTAAGCCACCAAGTTTGTTGTACTTTGTTATGGCAGCCCTAGGACACCTCAGGTGTAAAGGAATGAACTACAGCACACTGTTAAGGCTGTCCCCAGAGCAGGAGGCTGCATTAACTTAGTTGTAATCAAAGAAGTCCACATTCAAGAGACTTGGATATATTTAAAATGTACATTATTCTATAAAAATCTAATAATCGTGTATTTAAGAATTTCAAAAAATAAAGTGTTAATTTTAAATTTAAATAACCTTTAATGACTTTATCATATGTGCTTTTTGTTGGAAAGCATTGAATATTTGGTGGCAGCATGGAGGTCTGCACTTTCACTCGATGGGTATCAGTCATTTGTGATACCCCTCTTCTTTTGGTTTAGGTAGGAGAATGTAGATTCACAGCAAAAAGTGGTTGAAAAGCAAAAAAGCAATCTTGGGGGGGGGGGGGATGTTGCCAAAGGTGTGGGTATTCTATTGCATTTGTCCATATTTCAACTGGATCTTTCTTAGCATCAAACAATGACTTTAAAATATCATCTATTGAGAGCTCAATTTATTCCATCTGTAGTTCTTTAGGTGCCTTGATGATATTAACCAGATGACACTAAAGTGTGATGTCATGATTCTCAAAGTCAGTGAACCATTCATTGTATTCTCCAACTGACAGGTCTATAACAACTGTGTATTCTTCACACTATTCACATATATCATCCTGCTCATCAATGACATGAGCTCCCTGGGGAAAATGTTCATCCAAAATTTCCTTTTGAAGAAGAAATGCTTTGAAACAAAATACCTTTTTTCAAAATTCTTAGACTTTTTTTTTTTTTTTTTTTTTTTTTACCACATATCATATATAGACTTAGTTTTACCTGGCAGAGAAATAGTCTAGTCATTCTAATTTGACAAGATATCACAGAAAAAATGCTGTATTCCTATAAAAAAATCTTATTTTAATAACTCACATCACTGATTCTGTTTTCATAAAATTTAACTATCTGTTCTCACAGAGAGAAAATTGTAGCTAACACCTGTCCCTATGATAGCCGGCACACTTTAGAATGACAAGGCAAATGCACACTGAATACCTCCCAGTTCAACCTGAACATGTTATGAAACTGAGAACACCATGTTGCATTTACATGGATGCAACCATACTTGTAATTTGCTGCAAAGTGTTGCTTATTTAGTAGTTTTAGCACAGAGATTGTACTGTTGAAAGATACAGTGAAAAGTAATGAGAACATCTGGATCTGTTAATACTTTTAAAAATCTGTGAAATAAACCCTTTGTGTTTTCTTGTCCTAGAAAGTGTACCATCTGTACATACACTCACTAAATTTACCAAATTCAGTACAAATTCATGACATTCATCTTGAAAGTTGTTGAAGATACCTATGCCCAAGGCAAGTAACTCACTATAGCAATGAAAACTTCCATTATGACCCCAGTGAAGTTTTAAGTCTGAACAGAGTCAGTAGCATCGGTTGTTTAATCCAAAGTGAACAAATAATACAAGGTATTTTCCTTTCTAAGTATTTCATGAAGTTGTTTTGTTAAGTTGAAAGCTAATGAATACTGCCAATCAGTTATGGTTCTCCTTGAAAGAGGCAGTTGTTTGCACTTTAAAACATTATGAAGGTCTATGCATACTACCATTTTGATAATGCATTCTTTCCCAATTTCTACATCATCCTTCTCCCTGCCCCCAGCATACAAACAACTTTATAACTTGCTTCAACAGCATTATTTCCAGGTCTTATTGCTGCTTGAAGAAATTTCTTTGTGCTTTTTATCTCTTAATATCTGCAATATAATCTTTCATGCCTCTTCCTCTAATTTAGAATATGTGTGGTCCTTGTGTGTGTTATAATGATGATAAGCATTGACTTTCTTTAATGTTGATATTGCAGTAACAAAAAACAAGCAAGGCATCTTATCTTTAACATAAACAGGATAATATTGCAATTTCCCATCCTCATTAAAAAATACAATTTCTTCCTTCAGCACTCTCTTGGTCTTCTGTAACATGATGATCTGTTAAGCTGACAGAATTAAAAAATACTGTCTAGCTATGTGACTATTCACAAATTCCACTTCAAACAGAAGCATGGCACATCATTGTCAAAAGGCGATGACCGGTGTACTCCATCCCCATAAACTCTCATCAACCAGCATCTTCTGGTAGTGGCACCAATCAGGGGAGGGGAATTAGAACTAAATCATAATGTAGCCGCCATCAATTTAGCCCCCTTATGGCTTACTAATGTCTTAACTGCCTGGTCAATCTGGGAACAATATTTTGTTAAGACATTTTATTCTCTGTTATTTTAAATGTGTTCATTATATATGTATACCAAGAGCTACTACTCAGCCATTTAAAAAGATGGTGATCTAGTGTGTTTTTTAGCAACCTGGATGGAATTAGAGACCATACTCCTAAGTATCAAAAGAATGGAAAAACAAATACCACATGTACTCAATATTAAACTAGTTGATCAACACTTATGTGCTCAGATTGGAATTCAAGTTGGTAGTGAAGGAGGAGAGGATAGATAAAGTCATACCTAACAGGTTTGATTTTTTTTGGGGGGGGGTTGGGGAGAACAGTCTCAAGCTGTTGCCCTGGGCAGAGTGCTGTGGCGTCACAACTCACAGCAACCTCAAGCTCTTGGGCTCATGTGATTCTCTTGCCTCAGCCTCTCAAGTAGCTGGAACAACACCTGGCTTTCTGTCTCTCTCTCTCTTTCTTTCTTTCTTCTTTTTTTTTTTTTTCTTTCTTTCTTTTTTTGGGGGGGTGCAGTTGTCATTGTTTTAGCTGGCCCAGGTTGGGTTCCAACCAGCCAGCCTCAGTGTATGTGGCCGGGCCCTACCCACTGAGCTACAGTCACTGCCATCATACCTAACAGGTATGTAAGCACAATTTCTTGGTAAAGGGCACGCTTACAACTTCAACTAAAAATATACTGACTATTTATGCAACCAAAATGTGTGTACCACTATAATATTCTGAAATAAATATAAATATGTTCATCTAAAAATAAAATACAAATATAAAAGACAAACAAAAATGTACTAATAAAAATAAAAGAATTTCTTTCTTAAAATTGGGATTTAGTCAATAGGCTACACTTAAGGACCTAGAAGACCACATATGGCCTTAAGTCTGCAAGTTCCCCACTCTGCCCTTGAGCCATCTGGATTCACCATGAATAGTTATTCATGGGTGTCCAAGAACTGCAATTAGAGATAGTTTGAAGTGGGTAGCTGGCTTCCCGTGTGAAAGTGAAACAGTTGTAGCTAACATTTATTGAGGGCTGACTACAGCCCAGACTTTATCTCCATTAGTTTAATTCCAAACAACCCATTGAGTCAAGTGCTATTTTTATTCTCAGTTTAGAAAAGAGGAAGCTCCTATAGATCAAGGAACTTGCCCAATGTTGCTCTAATAATGGGAAGACGACCCAGAATTTGGATTCGGTTGTACCTGATTCTAAAGCCCCTGGTCTCAATGTCAACTTGAGAGCAAAGCTCTTGGTGAGCCCAGGGATTGTGCCGAGATGACTTTTTTAAAGAGTCAGAGGCCCAGCTCAGCTGGCCGTGCTGTAAGAGTGGAAGTCATGGCTCTGCTGTGACAAGCACAGGAGTTTGGCATCCAGCTCTCTCAGCTGCCAAGAAGAATTAAACAAAGGCAATGAGAGCGAAGGAAAGGCAATAACAAAAATGCCAACAGCAGCAGCAGTGGGAGGGAGGGCCCAATTACTACTGGTTAAAGTGTGAAGAAAATTAAAGTTGGTTATGGTTCAAGGTTGTGTTGAAATTCCAAAGGCAATGTTCTTGCATAACCATGAAACATGGAAATTAAAGCATTACGGATGTTCGCACTGTTTATTTCCGGACTTCACTCTGTCCCATTTTGTCTCAACAAGTCTTATTTCAATCTTGTGCTAACCAACACAGAGAGGAAAAAGATGGATATCACTCCATATGTGTGTGTGTACATTAAAAATGTAAATAAATTAGAAATAGGGAAAGCTATAGCAAGTGCAGCTTAATCTACTTTGCTTTCTTCTGGCTATGCTGCCCATTCATATTAAGTGAAATGAAGCAAAATATGTCTGTAATGAGGCCTCAACAACTCTAAAACATTTTTCAGGCAAAAGTTTCCTGAATTCCCGTAGCAAAGAGAAATGGAATTTCCTTTTCATGGCTTCACCTTGAAAGTTACTTTCATCACTCTCTCTCTCTCTACCCTAGTGATCAAGGCATTCTCTTAATGAAATGGCAAAGACATAAATGAGGATGCATTGCTAAGTCATGGGAAAGGTCATCCTGGAAACTCACCTAAACCTACAGCAGATTTCACATAAGTGAAAAATCTAATTCAACAGAAAAGCCATTTTTTTTTTTTCTGCTGCTTTTCTTGGGGAAAGGGTTTTAATAATAAACTCAGGTTCTTTAACTTACAGAAATGTCTAGAACTGAAAGCATTCCTGATGCTCACATTATGTTCAGGACTCCATTCTCTGGGTCACTTTGTCTCAACAAGTCTTGATGCAGTCATATGCTAACAGCCATATCTACTCAGGTAGCTTGTTAATTTTTTTCTGGTTTTGGTCTTTTTCACATATATACCCCATTGATTCTTACTCACATTTATTATTCTCTTCTTTACACCTATTTTGGATTTATATTGTTATTTTTCTTTTCATCTTCCTAACTGGAAAAGTCTTAAAGACTAGAGTTGTTAATTTTAGACCCTGTTTTTTGAATGTAAGTATTTAATGTTCCATGTGCACATGAAAGTAAAAGTACATTCTGTAATTACTGGCTGGAGATTTATGAATACCAATTAGGTCAAGGTGGTTGATAACACTGTTCGTTGAAATTTTCTATATCTTTTTTTCTATATATTTTTTCATATATTTTCTATATACTTTTCTCTAATTGTCCTATTGATTGTTTAGAAAGGAGTGTTAAAATCTCTCTTTACAGTTATTTATTTTTTATTATTTATTTATTTATTTATTTCTATTTTTTTTTTATTTCTTTATTTTTTATTGTTGGGGATTCATTGATGGTACAATAAACCAGGTTACACTGATTGCATTTTTTAGGTAAAGTCCCTCTTACAATCGTGTCTTGCACCCAAAAGGTGTGGCACACACCAAAGCCCCACTCTCCTCCCTCCTTCCCTCTCTTTGCTCTTCCTTTCTGATTTCATTTCTTTTCTTTTCTTTTTTTTTTCTTTAAGTAGGAACTCAACTTTATTGTGTCAAGCAGCCGCTTATATAGAGCGTGGGGAAGGGGCGGGGAAAGAAGGCGGGGAATGATACAGCCAACGTGGTACCATGCCATTGGCCCAACCCTGTCACGCACCACCAGTTATTTATTTTTTAATTTCTCTATTTAATTCTACCAATTTTTATTGAATGTATTTTGAAGTTATTAGGTGCATATATGTCTGTGATTCCTTTATCTTTCTGATGAATTGACCCTTTTATCATCATGAAACATTTCTTTCTTTGATTATCTTTGTTTTGAAGTACTCTATGCTGGATACTAAGATAGCCATTCCAGCCTTCTCACGTGCTTTCAAGATATCTGTGTCTTCATCTTTAAAATGCATGTCTTATAGATAGAATGTAGTTAGGTCTTTCTATTTTAAAAATTCAATCTAACACTCTCTGCCTTTAGAGCATTTATACTTACTATCAATTTTGAGGTAGTTGGTTTTAGGCCTACCATCCTAATAATGGATTTTTAGTATATTTAATTACAATATATGTCTTTGACTTTTTAGAGTCTATTCAGCATATATTACTATTTCATTACTTCCCATAAATTGTAAGAAGCTTGTAGACATATATGACCATTTTATTGTCCTACATGTTAAATTTGTCACATGCATTGTGTCTATGTACATTATAAAACTCCATAAATTGTTTTCATTTTTTCTTTAAACATTGTATTATTTTAATTCGGGATTTAAAAAGTAGACTTTTGTATTTATAAATTCCAAGACTACTTTCTATCTTAAACATCTGAGTTTTTATCTGACATCATTTTTCTTTAACCTGCAGAACTCCCTTAATGTTTTATAGTATAAGTTTGCTGGTAACATTCTTTTATTTTCTTTTTAATCTGAAAATGCCTTCATTTAGATTTTATCTTCAGATAATTTTTTCCTCAATATAAAATTCTGGTTTAAGAGATCTTTTTCTATTTAGTCTTGAAAGATGTTTTTCCATTGTTTTCTGGCCTCTGCTGAGACTGATTAGTCATAAATACCTTTAATCAAATTGTTCTCTCTTACAGGCAATGTGTCCCTTTTCCTCTGCCTATTTTTAAGCTTATTTGATTTTTCTTTGTATTTGATTTTGAGGAATTTGACTATAATGTTTTGTTTGTTTTCTTTGCATGTGTATCTTTCTTATTAAAAAATTTTTTGAATCTAAAATTAATTAATTTTTTAATATGTAATTTGGATAATTATTTCTCAAAATAATTTTTTATATTCTATTAAATACTTTTCTTCTGGGGCTACAATTCCATAGATGTTAGATCCTTTGAAATTGTCTCAAAGGCCCCTAAAATTTTTCTCATTCTTTCTCTCTTATGTAGATTGGATAATTTTTATTCATCTATTTTTATGTTTATTATCTTTTTGCTCTATCATTTTCAGTCTGGGTTAAGCCCATCCAGTGAAATATTTTGACTCCAGATATTCTATTTTTTAGTTTCAGAAGTTCATTTGATTTTTTTTTGTTTCTATTTCTCTATCAGTATTTCATATATTTTCATTGCTTATGAACATATTTTTCTTTATATTCTTGTGCACAGTTGTATTATTCTTTCCTTCAAAGAGTATTAATCTTTTTATGACAGACAATTAGGTTGGTTGAACTGGAAATGCAAACCTCAATTCCCCTGTATGTGAGACCAGCAAAATCTTAGTTTGGTTCTTTTAGCCTTTGCTGTGATGCTTGGAGTCTGGTTTCTGATGCCAGACAGACAGATGATTTTCTATCTGAGTTTTCTTCATAGTGCAGGGATTAGATGGGGCCTGTCATCAGGATAAAATTGTTTACAAATTTAGAAACTTGCCCAGTGCTCTTCTCTTCTTCATAGTGTTGACTTCTTTCTAGTATTTGCCTGGTTTTGTCACTTTCAAGTGTCTTCAGGTATTCATTCTTTTTATTTTGATAAGTGTTTACAAATATTACCTTCTGGAGGGTTAGTCCAATATGAGCTAAGCTGGAGTTAGTCCAACTCAGCTATTACCAGAAATGAAACCCAGTGTGATTAAAGAATAAGCTTTGTGTGGTTAGCCGCTGGTATTTGGAGTGGCGCATTACTATCACATCATTAGGCTACCTTAACACAAGGTACCAACTGTGGTATTTTTTTTTTGATTTTTAAATATTCAGTTCATTTTGGAAGTAGAATTTCTTTAGCTTTCATATTTAGGATTTTAAAAAATATAATGCCATTTTTATTGGCTTTAATAAATTTTCTGTGGAGCATCAATAATGCAAAATGAAATTTTGTCAGTTATGGTACTTTTCAGAAAAGTAGACCCTATAAAGTGTAAGAAATTATTGGTCATAATTAATTTTCCTAATATTAGTACCATAATCTTCTGCCTATTAAGAGGTTGAGATATCCAAAAAAATCATTCCTCCTAATTGAAATTATTCTAGACATTTTATATTTCTTCATACTGTGCTTTTAAGACTTAAAAGTTGTATATAAACTAGTTAATACTTTGATAAGTATTTTGTTTTATTATAGAATATTGTCTGCCTCTTTTTCCCTGTCTTTCTATACCAATGTGTGCTCCCTCCTGGTACAGGAGTCTGTATTGAGAAAACTAATGTCATTTCACACAGTGTAATAGAATTAGAATAGAAATGAGGTAATCTTTGCTTTGTACTTTTATTTATTTAACATTTGCTCAGAAATTATTGTGCCTGTACTATTTACAAATCCATTATTTTACTCTTTGGTAGGCAAAGGTAGGGCTACCTGTGGTTCAAATGTTCTAAACTGTTAGTAGGTAAATTATGCACAAAGTCTAAAAGAATTATGTAAAATTATCCACATCTACCAGCTAGGATCATGCACTTCAACTTTTAACAAAATTGTCATGATATGTTGGGAATTTGGGTAATTGAGCCCATTCTTTTACCTATTTAGAGCCTTGATTCTTCAGTCTTCAATAGAAGCTTCTTGTCATTTAAGATGCAGAGAAGCTTTGTTCTCATTTTCCTCCTGTCTCTTTTTCTATTCTTTCTCCTACTCTATGCCCTTTTTTGTTTCCAACTTGTTTGGTTGTCCTCTTCTGCTCCCCATAGCTCCCTTTTGCAATGGCCGAGGTTATTATAGGTGCTTTTTTAGTGAAGAAGAATAGAGGGGAAGAAAAACCATCCCACCTTTGGATGTGGTACCAGCGAGAAAGAACGTTCCTGCTGTGTAGATTAATTGTTGTATGAGCATTATGCAAGAGAGTTTGCACCCTTCTCAAATTCTCATCTGGTGTGTGTTCACACCTGACAGAAGAAAGAAGGAAACCCCCTCCTCTGGAAAAAAAAAAAACAAACAAAAAAAAACAAACATTATGTTACATACACACCACATTTTGCAATAGGTACAGTGGATCAATGGTAAATGAAAACTCAGTCTAGAGCAGTGGTTCTCAACCTGTGGGTCGCGACCCACAGGAACTGTATTCAAGGGCCACAGGATTAGGAAGGGTGAAAACCACTGGTGTAGAGGGAAGTCATGTATCTCTACTTTCAGCATAATGTGGTATGGCTCAAAGAAACATGATTTACAACATAATCAAATACCAAGAGAGGAACACCAACTCACTTGACAGTTTTGGGAAACTTTTTTAACATAAAGATGTGACATTTGAACTGACTCACACCTGGAGCCCTTGGTATTAACAATTCTTTCTGCCTGCAGCATTGTCTCCCCAATTCTTTCTTTTGTGTGACTGACATATCTTCTTTAAGTATTAGCTTGAGTGTTACCCAGTGAGAGGAATCTTCACAATCACTCCTTCTGTGATGCCAAACTCTAGCATTTCATATAGCAGCTCCCTCTTTCAAGAGAGAATCACCTTTTTAACATTGTTGTAAGTATTTTATGTATTCACTCATCTATTGTCTTTTTTTCCATGAGGGCAGGAACCTGAGTCTTGTTCACAATTGCACTCCTATTGCCTAGCTTCATGTCTACCATGGAGTGAGTCCTGAATAAATATTTATCGACCAAGTGAATTGCAGTATAGTTACTTGCTTACATATTTATTGCCTCCATTATAATGAACCTCTAAGAAAGAGAATCCTGTTTTATTCATTTTAGTTTCATTTTGAGTATGGAAATTCCTTCTGTTCTCTCATTCATCATAGGTGCTTAGTAAGATCTTTTTCATAAATAAATACTAAAAGTAATTATTCTTCCTTTATTACTTTTATTAGAAGGAAGATAAAGACATTCAGGAATATAATTTTTTAACTAATCAAAACATTTAAAGAAAAAACTAAGTTGTGCTATTTCAAGTTGAGAAAAAATAATTCTGCCAGTTTTCAGGAAAAATAAAAACCCTTGAGATTAATTTCTAGATTGATTGGAGATAAACATGTGACCAGATAAAATATTCAAGAAAGTGACCATTAAACAGAACCCTATTGAAAATGTTTTGATTTCCATCTTTGGGCATACCTGAAGCAGTTGCTTCGACAATTAATTAAAGCAGCTGAACGTAATGCAAATGTGAACTGCTGCATGAGGACAGCTATTTTTGCTTTGTCCACCATTTGTAACCAGAGCACCTAAAATAAGCTTTCATTGAATGACCAAGTAAGACCACTCAGTCCATGTAAACATGGACAGGGTTTCCACAGACAAAATTCTATGAACAGAGTGAGCATCTCGTAGCTACCTTTAAAATGCTTAGTGCTATAGGCAGTGTTCAGCAAGACTGATTAATTCATATGACCATGTCTTGGGCAAAGAAGAAAGTAAGCTTCCTTTATTCAGATATTTATTTTGCTTATCCACTCTGTGGGTGGTGGGGAGGAGGAGTGACCTTCAGTAACAGGCAGTAGAAAGTGTATTTTGTGGGAGCAGAAGTATAAGAAATATAATTTTTCAGACTCCAACCAAGTTTTACTTATTTATTCCAAGCATGGTTTACTTATTTATGATGGAATTTTATTCGCACGTCAAGATCTATTCTGCCAGGAATAGAGAGCTATGTGAGAAAGAAAAATAAAAATCCCAACCAGAACAACATTGGCAAAAAAACACATTTTCACAGGTTAGCAATAAAGCAAAACATTTTTCATTCTTGTCTCAAATTTTTGGCACAGCCAAAATTTTCTCCAGTACAAGAGAATAGTGCAGAGAAGATCAGTCATCTGAGAATGGAGTCATCATAAACATTGGAAAGGAAGGAGTATTTCTAGATGATGTTCAGAGACTCGATTTTCAAAGAAGTCTTCTCTTTGTTTGCTTGCTTTCTGTATCTGCTTCTTACTTTTTCAGTGAGAGGCATATTTTCCTATCCATCAGGATTTATGGTTTTCTGCCAACTACTTCCCTGGAACAAGTTTTCCTTTTAATTTAACAATGCACATATTAGAATGTAATGTACTCATAAAAACCGATTCTCAGATAGTGCTGATAAAATGGACTCAAGATGAATAGAAATATAGTATATGCAATTTGGAACTAAGTAACTCTCATTTATTTATTAGCAAGTACACTGGTGGTATGGCCATTTCACCAGAAGGTCAAATTCATTGAATTAAACATCTCCAGGTTCTGACAACCACATAATCTAAGGGTTTGAGGGAAAAATAAAACTGTCATAGATTTTTCTGGCTCATTAAATCTACTGTATGGTTTTACCAATTAGGAAGGGTTCT
Source organism: Loris lydekkerianus (assembly GCA_963574355.1). Taxonomy (NCBI): domain Eukaryota; kingdom Metazoa; phylum Chordata; class Mammalia; order Primates; family Lorisidae; genus Loris; species Loris lydekkerianus. Next base: position 13,829 of record CAUYPK010071283.1, on the reverse strand, counting down.
AAGAAGTATTCATCTTCATTTTCCCATCTTTGCCAGATCCATGGACTTTGTGCCATTTGCCATAGCACACTACAAAATGAAGGCTTAAAGGGAATTTAAAAAGAGAGAAAAATTCTTAATCATGCTTTCATAACTTTTGGTGAACAGTTGGTTTAAATTTCCAAATAACTTCTTTCAAAAGGATAGTATCAAAACACATGCAAAAAATAAAAGTCTAAATAAAGCACAATAAATTATTTCACTGCTAAGGTATTAGATTTCAAAGAGAGAAGAGAGTACACATAAGGATATTAGAGTGGACTATATTGGATCTTTGGGAATTGCTGTCAGATATTGATGAAAACAGAGAGACTGTAGGAGATCAGATAAAAGAGAGAAATGATTACATTTGGAAGAACAATGTGAAATACGTGGCCAACAGAGATTTCAAATGTAAGCTAATAGCAATCCATGAGAGAACAAAGTTGGAGCAAGGCCCACAGCTTTAACCACATTTACAATCATTCGGCATCTGTAAAAATTTTCACTTAGAATTTTTCCTCATTTCAAAATTTGCAAAATACATATTTAATAGGTTTAACATGTCAGTCAGTAATTTTGTCCACAGGCAGCATAAAGGATTTGTGTTTTTCAAAAATGAGCTAGGTTTTGATGGTGCTACACTTCCAGTCTGCCCCAGCCAGCTGCAATCACGGCTGATTCATAGCTCAGAGATGCTGTAAACAATGGCATTCTGTACATTTCAGTCTCCACACTAGTGAGAAAACACATCGTTTTAGGCTTTCACCTTCTTTCTCCCCAGTTTCATACTCTCTCAACCAAGAACAGAGAGAGATCATTTTCAAATTTTTTCCTGTCCTTCTTACCTTACCAAACGGTTACCAAAGAGAATGTGATGTGAGATTTCCCCAAAACATGTTTTCCTGTCAGATAGGAGTATTTTAAACAGTAGGTACTCAATGATCAAAGATTACTCAAATTGAAACAAAATTTGAGAAAAAAAAATTTTTTTAAAGCCAGCTGGGACAGCAACTGAGATGTTGAGCTGGGTCAGCCAGTTTTCCACCATCAAGATTGTCAGGTGCACCTGGTACTGAAAGGCCCCTTTGTGGTCTCATTTTGTGAAGATCACTTGAAGTGGTCACAGCAAGAGCAGCAGTCTGCTTCGTTTCCATCATACAAATGTTACTTCACCACCTGACAGGAGCTTTTCACATTGCCCTAGTCATTTTCTGTCTTATCTGTACTTGCCTTGGGGAGCAATTAAAAAATTGAAAGAAAAAAATAGTAGATGTCAAAGGTACGCATGCTAAAAGGGGTCTCCTGAATCAATTAATTAAGATGCTTTCCCTTTTATATCTCAGGATCTTTTACAGCAGAGATTTGCCTTGGGTTGGAACATGAGCACCTTGGTTAGTAGCTGACTTTTCTCAGATTGCAAACCTTTCCTATCTGTGTGGGCAACATTAATTTAAAAAATTTATAGGTGAGGCCCCTTAGAGCTGCCCAAACTCTGCTATCATTCATAAGCTTTAAAGTGATTTGATATCAAAACTTGATTTGTATTGTATAAACAGATGTTCACAAAGGTTTTCCGCTCGGCACATTCATCTGACATCTGAAATGACTCTGTAGTTCCTCCACATTTGTGTGATTCTGTATTCCACAAGTTTATAACAGAACACTGTGCCTTGCAGTTGAATGACAAAAAAGAATTAAGCACATATGATATAACAGAGAGTTCCCTTAATGGAGATACTTTAGAAAAAGATTTATTTTCTTGATTTGCTTTCTTCCTGATTTCACTGAAAGTAGAAAACATACTTAACAGTAGTCTCACATTATTATAGAATTCACATCTGCTGATACTTTTCAACCATATTCCTGGGACAGATTTTTGAATTTGTTTCAATCTTGATTATCATCTACACAATGAACAAAACATATTTCTACACAATGGCAAATGCTAACTGAAAATAATATTGTTTCAGTTTGGGAAAAAATGATTTTTCAAGTAAAGCTATCCATGTGGCATTGTGAAAGGAAAAACATAATACTAGAGAGACTTAATTTCTTCTTCATAACAAGCTACATTTTCATCTGAGATGATTTAGGTAGGAGAAGACATTTTACCTACAAGATAACCTTTTAGGAAAAATATCTTGCAATTATATAGTGGTTTGATGTCACAGCTTCTTGGGCATTTTTCTTCCTTTTATCTCTCATCACATTTTACTTTCTAAAGAATATAACAATCTAGAATTGTAGTGAAATGAAAGTGCTCTCAGGTTAGGCAGCCTGGGCTTGAGTCCTCAATGATCCCTTGGTAAATTATGTGAATGTAGCAACTAAACCTCAGTTTCCTTATCTATACAATTGTGATAATATTTTCCCATCATAAAATTAAGGTGAAATTGATAATGTTTTTAAAATGCTTCACCTCACTGCCAATGATATGGCAATTGCACTATATTTAATGTTATTTTGGCAATCTTTTATAAGAAGAACGTGATTTCCTGCTGCTTTTAGTAATCTAAGAAAGCCTATACAGCTTTGGAAAATGTGGAAATCCCTCTGTATTCTCCCTAGGAAAAGACTCTCAGTCCTCTAGGACATAGTTACTGCTCATGACCTCTTCTTATTCCCAATGTTATTACTATTTTTTCAAACAAGTCCAGTCTTCTCTTAAGCTTTCTAATCTGAATTCTCTGTATCTTAATGGGCAGAAAGATACTCTCCTAATCTTTTATTTTATTTTTTTATTTTCCATAAATGACCACTGCTCGAATCCAAGTTTATTATCATAAAACTATTATTGTTGTAAATAAAATTTTGAAGAAAAACAATGTTGGTAGATTTCTTTTCACTAAATGTCCCCATTCTGTGAGAAATGCCTGTAGGTTGACCTGCAGGTTTGATTCCAACTCACTGACTCCTTTATGAAAGTGAAAAAAGTAATATCAGTGTCCCTCCCTACTTTTGCAGAACCTCATGTGATGGAGATGTATTCAGCTGCAAGTAGTTTTTCAAGAGGGTATTTCTACTTGGTTTCTTATTTTTAAATTGGTATTTATTCACTTTAAAGATGAAAATTTTATTTTCAAAGACCTGTAGGTAGGGCAGCACCTGTGGCTCAGTGAGTAGGGTGCCAGCCCCATATACTGAGGATGGTGGGTTCGAACCTGACCCCATCCAAACTGCAACAAAAAGAAAATAGCCAGACATTGTGGTGGGTGCCTTTAGTCTCAGTTACTCAGGAGGCTGAGGCAAGAGAATTACCTAAGCCCAAGAGCTAGAGGTTGCTATGAGCTGTGACGCCACAGCACTCTACCGAGGGTGACAAAGTAAGATTCTGTCTAAAAACAACAACAACAACAACAAAAAAAAAAACCTGTAGGTAAATAGTAGGTAAGTTAGATAGATAGATATCATACATATGTACATATACTCATCCCAAAACTTAGTGACTGGAAGAAGTGACCACTTTATGTGTTCAATATTTTGTACATTAGTTCTTTGGACTGGGCTCAGCTGGGATGTTCTTCTGCTTAGGTCTGATGTAAGGTCATTCATGAAGTTGCAGTTATCCAGTGTCTAAACTGGATGGTCACTGTCAGTTAGTGACCACATGTTTCCAGCAGGAAAGTCTACACAGGTAGTCAGGTTCCAAAAGTGCAAGAACAGAAGCTTCAGGGCCTCTGGAGACTTAGGGTCACACACCTTCACTTCTGCTGCATTATCTTGGTCAGTGAAATCTACCTGGCTAAACCCAGATTCATGCATACAATGGAGAGAAATTATAGCAGCCACATTGAAAATAACTTACCATATCACAAAAAACCTTCACAAAAAATCAAGTCATGTTTAATTTCTAACCACAACCCTGATTTCTTTAAGTTACTTTTTTAGAAACTATATACTCATGCTCACTTTGGAGCATACATACTGTAATTGGAATGATAAAAAACTATATGTTCTGTACCAGATGCTAGAGATATAAAAGAGAATAGCATAGCTCTTGCTGTAAAGAATATTTATCTCTGATAGAGAAGATAAAAATTAATAGAGTTCCTGGATGGTTAATGGCTCAATGTCCTTGTGATGTGGTTATTTGTGTTCATCTGAACTGTTGAACCTAGTCAGGCATTCCAGAAATTTCATCACAGAACAGACTGAGTAGTTTGTATATTTTATTTATAAACCTAACCTCATACAACAAAATAATAGAATTGAACAAATCAACACACACTTCTTGCTGAGACTGGGTTAGTGACATTTTCATCATTTTGAATAACAGAACAGTTTTTAGGCACCTGTTTAAGGCAGATTAAGGTGGTAAAGAGCTTGACTGCTACCCAAAAAAAAAAAAAAAAAAAAAAAAAATAGCATAATGTCTTAGTAACCTCACTGTGAAATAGAGGCTATATATATTGCTGTATAATCTAACTCATACAATTATATTGTACAATAGAGAAAAAAGAAAAATGTGTGAAAATCTTCATCAGCATTGGTATTATTTTATAAGTAGTGAAGAAAGAGACCCTTTCCAGAAATACTTGAGTAGTTCAGAATTTAAACTCACTCAAGTGTCCAGTTTCTCTCCTTTACCCTCAGCTATTCAAGACTCTTGAAAACCATAAAAAAAAATTAATAGAAGAAAGGTATAAATCTAATATACTGATTTAAATTAGGAATCAACTTTATCTTCCTGAAACTTATTTTACTGGGTACAACATGAAAAAACAAAGTGGTATGTGTGTTTACTACTGATGGTAACAAATGACTCTTGATTTTCTTTCTGATAGAAACTCTGTTTTCTTATAATAGGTATTTTTTTAATCTCTTACTCCCCAAGAGGTATTGAGCATGGAAGAAAGGATACTCAATACACAAAACTCCAACAATCCAGAGTCAGGCACTAAAACTCCTGATGTCAGAATAAAGGTTGTATTTCTGTATTTTCAACAGTAATATTCCAAGAAACTTATGTTTAGGGACATATTTACAATTTTAGAAGATAAGATTTCATCTATTCAAGATTGTGATGCAACACCAACTAAACTGTCAAACAAGTCTCTTCACTTAGGGACATTACCTTCCAATGCCAGAAAATTTGTGTAGACAATGCCTGACTCTAGGTTGTTATTTCTGGAAAATGATTGGTTATGTCATCATTTGAGCATTATTTAAGAATGTTTTCCTTTTAATTAAATTTCCTGTTTTGTTTTCTTTAAACCATAAATTGTCTTTTGAGAAATCTTACAAAATGCATATTCTTTCCCATGAGACCTGTGCTGCTCTTCAGCTGGGCATTGACTGCCAAAGGACATCTTTTTTTAAGTTTTCCTTTTATTGGTTTTGCATAATGGTTGCAACAACTCTCAAGTAATGAAAAAAGAATGAAGAATGCATGTCCTTTCCAGCACATAGCCACAATGTTAATGTTAAAACAAAGCAAAGCAAAGAAAAACAAAACAAAAACCTACCCTATAAGTAGTGGTCTTGGACACCCAGTCCTCCTTTTAGCTCCCTTATGTAGATTCAAGATGTTTCCTATCTTTTCTCCTCTTATTCAAAATAAACTATTAATGCTCAAACAAAGACTGTCATGTAGGACATCTGTGATAATGTTCCTGTGGTCTGGGTTGGACCCTAGCTCCTCTACCAAACAGTGTAAATTTAGTGGGGGACATGACTTAACCTTTCAAGTCTATTTTGTCTCATTTGTAAGCTAGGAATAATGGAGTTTACTTCACTGAATTGCTTTGAAGGTGAAATAAGATAAGCATGTGAGACTGCCTCACACAATGTGAGTTAAAGCTAAATATAATCTATTATCTATTCCCAAGCTGCAAGTCTGATTTTCTGCTCCCAGAGCATAGCTGGTAGACAATATATATAAATAAAACGTGGTCTTAACTCATTCTGTATCTACAGCAGTACATAAAAGACACTAATTATTGTCTACTGAATGTTTCATTGCCTACACCTATAATATTGTGCACAGCAGCCTAATGTAGGAGTCAGTAAACTTTGGGCCAAATCTTGCTGGCTGTCTATTTTTTAGATAAAGTTTTATTGTGACAGAGCCACACTCACAGACTTAAGTATTGTTTATTTAGCTTTCATGTTACAATAAAGAGTTAAGTAGTCTCAACAAAGTTTTCTCTTTGTCACCCACAAAGTCAAAAATAGTTGTTGTCTGGCCCTGGCTGTTCGCAAAACAATTTGCCAAGCTTTGGCCTATAGCACTGAGTTACCTACTCACTCCTGTCTCAATAGAAGATTTCCTGATGAACTCTCTAATTCAGGGGCCTCATGCTTCCCTGAGGATTATGTTTTAATGCAATTGCTTTATTTCTTCACAGAGGTTATTGGCTCATGGATTTTTTAAAAAGGAAACTGATGCTATTAAGAAAAAGAAAAATGGTGTAATGACGCTTATGATGCACAAATAACACATTCCTATGCACAGTGGGTATCCTGAAAAGACAAATGAAGGATGCTGGAGTGGAGAGGGTGGCGGGGCCCTGGTATTAGCCCTTCCATGCTGACCATCAGTATAAGGGGTGCATCACATGATGAGACCACTGATTTTTGTTTTTATTCTCAGCCTTGGCCCAGACCTACCTGTGTGTCTATTGCAGAATCCTGAATAATGTCCACATAGAGATACTGCAAAACAATGTATTAAAAGGAGATAAGTTCATAGAAACATGAATTTGACCTGTAGATTAGTGCCAGAATGTTACAGACACATACATGTCCCTAATTCTTCATGGGCACATTCTGGGAGCTGAATTCCATTACACAGCTATAGTTTGCTGAATGTAAAAGGGAACCAAAGTAATCAATAATTGACTTGGGGTTCCCTGTTCTTTATCTAACAGCTACTCTCACTGTACTTACTGCACAAAGGAGGCCAAGTTGGCATGGCTATTTGACTATCTCTGCAAAATCCATTTGGATCCATTCCTATGCCTGTGATCCACTATCAACCTGGGGGGCAAAGGAGAAATCAGCCCTAGGAGCATGAAAACCAGCATACTTAAACATATATCCTTTGATTATTTATTTCAAGTAAAAGGCCACACAGACACAGAAAATTAGCAGGCTGGTGAAATGAGATTTAAGTTCCATTCTGGTTAAAGGGTCCTCCCTGGTGTTTGATCCTAGAGACTGTACCCCCCAGTCTTGAAGAATTTCCAAACCTTCCAGGCCCAGGAAAGTTTCCCATGTTGAAAGACTACAGGATAGGACCCCATAACAATCCCCAAAAGTTCAGGCTGAAATTACATTCAGGCCAAGCCTGTATGGTGTGTTCCTCTGTAATTATTGGTTCTCTTCCAGAAGGCTCTCAACACATGGGACTCCAGTGAAGTTCAGCATGTGGAAAGGGCTGAAGCCTGGAGACTATGTATTTGTAATGGAAACACAGCAGTGAACCCATGATCCAGGTCTGTATCTGTGCTGCCATAAAATGTGTTTCTCCAAACAGAACAGTAAGAGAGCCAATGACGGGTCGGGGCAGGGAGGTTCTGTGAAAGCCTCCCACAGGTAGACGGCATCAGGGCCTCCTCATAAAAAAAATCCCACGCATTTAGGGAGCACCATGTAGTTTGCAAAAGTACTTTCACATTTAAGATTCTCAGGACCAGCCTCTGAAATAAGGCAAGTGTTCTCTTACTTTAACTTGTGAAGCAATTGAAACAGAGAAGCCAAATGACTTTCTCAAGGCTCATTAGAGATTCCACCAAAATCACAGCTACTGTCCTTTGACACCTCATTCAATAGTCTTTCTAATGAATTACTATATGACCCATGTTTCTACATGACCTATTATATGACTTACGTTTCTATGGGTTAGCTATGTAAAGACAATACCTGTCCAGAAACAAATCTGCTGCAAATCCTCCGAAGGCATTGGCCAACCAGAGAATGAGAGTGGAAATACAGATAATACTTGGAAATCTCAGGGATTATATTCATAAACACCATGGGAACATAAAACTTCTTCCAGAACACACAATCCAATATAACTTAAAGTTTTAAATTATCCCTTGAATGGAGATGACTTCATCTTTAATGATGAACAGGGAGCAGAGCTAATCAGGCCCTGCTAAACAGAAGCTCTGCCATAGCGGTCAGCCAGTGTTCAACCGTGACTTGCCTCGGGGGACCCACAGACAGCCAGGGAGGCATCAGTGAGTTATATAAGGTTAAGACTAAAAGTGAAGCCCAGGAGAAAGGGTATTTGATTAGAGGCACAGATATGGTTCTTTTCTTTCAGCCTCAACCCACCACCATCACCAATTAAGAAATAAAGTCCTTTAGCTTGCTCGTTGTGACTGAGCTCATCAAACAAGCAGCCCATTTCACTGCCAGCTCCTCTCACGGGTCCCAGGCAGCACTGTACCCCACAGTTCTGTTGTTCCTAGCCTGACTGTCTTCATCTTCTCTCTGGCCTATCAACCATTCTCTTTGCCTTCACTACTTCTCTCTGAGTAGTGAAGGCGAAATTGTAGTGATACAGAATAAATTGTTTCTATAAACATTTGCCAAGTGTTTCTGGACTATAGACTATACGGTCCTAAAAAACAAAGTTTATCCAAGTATTACATAAAAGGGATGCAGTAAGAGTCATGCAGTGAAGAAACTCAGCCTAAATTGAGGGAGCTCAGAGCCAGATCCAGGATCCAGCTTAGGTAGATGTTTTCTACCAGCTTTGAGAATATGCCTTTTAAAGATACACATGTCAATCATGGTGTCCCATGCATCTTCATTAGAGAAGAAGAATACAAACATTTTTAAATTTATTTATACTTTTTGATAGGAATACAGCTCCAATTCATGTAACACTCATTTAAAAAATAAATACCAACTCTTTCAGTTTCCCAATATAAAAGTATATCACAGGCTAAATGTAACAAGAATTGTACTATATTAACCAGAAATTTCTATTTAAAATAAAATAGAGGAAAGAAAAACCTAAATGCCATGTCTAGTTTTACAATGATCATGTATTTTCTTCAATGTATCAGCCTTCCCTGTAAGAGTGTCCAAAATCGTTCATCAGAGTGTGGCTCATCCAGTTGAAGATATTGGCATGGAGACTTCAACCAAGAAGGTTTCATGTTGCCACTTTTCAACTTTATGTTATACGTGGGTCATTATAAAAGTTTTGAGACAGGCTGTGTTATGGTTCCTAATTTCACTTCCAAGAAACACAGTGGACAGCATCCTTTCTGACCCACGGGGGGTGGGGGTGGGGAAGGATCAACTTGCTCAGCTTGTTTTCTGGGAGGGCTTCATGTGTTTCTGTCAGCATAGATTTCATACTTTTTCATTTTTATGGGTCAAAACTTTCATAATGACTCATATTCATAAGGGGGAGGCATCAAGGGACCTGCCATCCTGTACTATAGTGTAGGATGTGCTGCACATGAGAGGGCCTGGGCTCAGGGTCACCTTCAGGTTGAAATCTGGCCTATGGTGAAGTAATCCACTTGGAAGAAGAGCTCTTTCTTTGCTGTTGCTGGACCAAAGGTGCTGTATGAGCTGGAGAGGCCCAGACCACCTTCGAGTAAACCCACATTTCAGCACAATGATATCAGGGAATCTTATAAAACAGGTCATGAAACCTATGGCAAAGAATTTTCTTTGAGAAAAAAATTAATAATTAACATTGAAAAAATTAGAGTTAGACTGTGTGTAGTAGCTCACGCCTGTAATCCCAGCACTCTGGGGAGTCTGAGATGGGCTGATCACCTGACCTCACGAGTTGGAGACCAGCCTAAGCTAGAGCAAGACCCCATCTCCTAAAAAAGAAAAAAGAAAAAATAAGAAAAAAAAAAGAAAAGAAAAAGCTGGGCATTGTGGCAGGCACCTGTAGTCCCACCTACTTGGGAGGCTGAGGCAAGGAGTGAGGTTGCTGTGAGCTGTGATGTCACAGCACTCTACCAGGGGTGATAAAGTGAGAGTGACTAAAAAAAAAAAAAAAAAAAAAAATTAGAGTTAAAGAGTCTTTATCTAATGATTTAATAAACAGGGATTACAAGCTTTAACATTTTACATAACAGGTGGCATTAAATTACCATGACTTGGTATGTAAAAACAGTGGCTTTCACTTTGTGGGGGCACTGAAACTTTTTAACAGCAGTATCTGCAGTTGTCCTCCTCCTCAACTTCTCCAAAGGGAAGAAATCTAAGTTGCTATGACATCATTGATGTAGCTCTTTGTCATACTGAGTTCTGGATAACAGAAAGATGTTCCCAGTAGTTAGTCAGAGGCAGAGTGGAAACTCATCTCTCTGGTGCCTGCACTCGGAGGAGCAGAAATAGGGCACACAGGGGCCTATTTGAATAAACAAGATTGTGTTACATATTTTTAGCTGCCACGTTGAGTATGGAATTTTGGACAAAAATAAAACTATCTGTAGATTACTTAACAACTTTGACATGCCACCTACAAGGGTTTTCTAAATATGAAGAAAAAACTACAAAGGAACAGATTTATATATTTGAGAAGAAAAGTTAAAATTCTCTGCATATTTAAAAACACTATAATAGTAAACTGAGGATGCAATATTTGCAACACATATGGCAGGCAAAGGGTTACCATCCATGATACATAAAAAAAGTTCTACATCAACAGGAAAAAGAGAAAGACTTTAATTTAAAAAATACACTAAGGACACAAAACGGACAAATTACAAAAGAAAAATAAACACATGAGTTTATGTTTAACTTTACCACGGTTATACTACAAGTTCCATTTTTGGCTATCAAATTGGCCAAGATTAAAAACCAAAATGAATTGCTTATGATGGTAACATTATGAGAAAACAGTCACTCTGTTGGTTCAATAGTATTTTTGTGTAGCAGAAACAACAGTGAGTAAGACACACCTAGCCCCCATGGAATTTAAGTTCTGTAGGGAAAGCATCATGAGATTGGCATAAAATACGGTGGTCATTGAGTGTAGCTCAAAGCCAAGTAGAACCTAAATACATTATTCTACTCCTCATCGGAACCCTGTCTTGTGGGCAGGTGCTAGAAAGGCCAGAATCCAATCTTTTGCTATCACGTGTCACACATATGTTTCCACAGTAGGGCTTCTGGTTTTAAATACTCCCCGAGGTGGGCTCAGGTAATAGTCAGGAGACAGAGGAACATCTTTTTTCTTCCTTAGCATTAAAAAGAAACAAAGAAATGGGCAAGCAAGCATAAGACTACTTCCACTTCTTGCAAGAAGAGGAAACTGTACATATGTATAATTTAATCTGAAGGTTTTAACCTGATGCACGGGATATTTTAATTCCAACATCCTAAGCCAAATCTTTTATTTAAAAATGAGTTTTCTGACATCCTCTGTTATTATCAATTCCCTCATCTTATGAAGAAGGGGATTTTCTTCCATGGGAGGGTCTTAAAGCATTTTCAGAAATGCTTGAATAGCAATTAAATGATTGCAGACCTTGCTCTTTATTTCTATTTTAGTTCAACAGCATATGCTGGGATGTTTACTGTACTCCAAGAAACAACTGTCCAAAGCACAGGGACAGAAGGCCCATGCCATGTGCTCCATTTTCTTCAGAAATGGTATTATGAAAAGGCAACTGGCAACTGTCAAGCTTGCTGTCTGCCATCTGAAGTGGGAAGGTTTGTCCTTTGCAGTGTTTTAATCATTCTTCTGATGAGTAATGAAACTAACCATTATTATAGATCTTTTATTTCTTCTTTAGCTTTGAATACAAAGTCCAGAGATGTGTAGAAATTAAAGCACAATCCCCTGCCATGTATTTAGCACAGGCTAGGAAAGATTTGGTGTTTTCCACAAGACTAGGTGCTCGCAGGTATAATCTTCCTTTTTTTTTTTTTTTTTTTTAGAGACAGAGTCTCATTTTGTCACTCTCAGTAGAGTACTGTGGCGTCACAGCTCACAGAAACCTCCAACTCCTGGGCTTAAACGATTCGCTTGCCTCAGCCTCCCTCGTAGCTGAGACTACAGGCGCGGGTATAATCTTCCTGAAGTACAACAAAGCAACAAGGTGTAAATGCCTCTAAACTGTCCAATTTTGGAATTTAAGAAAATGTTTAAAGAAAAGCTCAAGGATTTATTCTTCTCTAGGTATTTTTTGTAATAGAAAAAATTAAAGCTAAAATATTATACAGCAACCAGAAAATTATTTAATAAATGATTACTAGGAAATTATAAACATTTTTGTTTTCTAAGAATTTTAAGATGGCTAAAAATTCTCTAGGCACATTTTAAATTAAAATTAATTTATAAAGTGCTAAATTTACTATTTCTAGTCAGTTTTAAAGTGAATATGATAATAAAGAAGATCTAAAGTATATACATTAAAATGTTAATAGTCATCACACTCACACTGGGTGGTAAAAATACATGTGTTTTGCCTTGCACGGTATTTTGAAATTTCCTATGCTTTCTAAATTTTCTACAGGAATAATTAGAGAAAAATTTACACACGTAATAATTTCAAATATGTTTCTGTACTCACACATGTCATTTTATTTCTCAAAATGATGAGATATATACATGATCAGGATGTTTATTATTATGACCATGGGTTATCAGGAAACAAAATGGTTAAAATTATGCTCTTCCAAAAATGCCTTTAATTTCTTAGTAGAAAACTACAATACTAGTTTCTGTTATTTTCATTTAGGAAAGATGGAAGAGTAGAATTACATCCCAGAACTGTGAGAAACTGTCCACAATTTAGAGTTTAAGAAGTTATTCCCAGGTGCTTTTGTGATGCCCTGTCTTGATATTTCCAATGAACATTTCTGGTTTTATTTCATATTTCTCAAAGGATTATTAAAATCTGTGAACCACCTTTTGCCTTGCCTACTCTTTAATCTTTCATATGTAATCTGTTGGAAGTTCCCCTTGGTGCCTCTTTCCAAAATGATCTGGTTATTTTAAAAACATTTTTATAACATTTAAATGACATTATTGAATTTAGTGCTTTAGTTGCAAAATCCATTTCTGATTAATGTGAAAAAGTTAGAAAATACAGGTAAAACAAAAGAAAATATAAATATCATAATTCCATAGCCCAGAGAGGATCACTCTAAATCCCATGGTTTGCATTATCCCAAGTTTTTTTCCCTGTGTATGTTTTCACATCTTAATTACATACAAACACATATTTTTAAGAAATATGATTAACTTACATATATATTTCTGTTGTTCAGTTTTTTCATTAACAATATACTGTGAACATTTTTATAAGTAGATAAATATGTATCTACAATATCATTTTAAGTATAAAATGCATTCAATTATATAATGTTATCATTTATTTAATTCTCTAGTACTAAAAGTTTAAATGGTTTTCATTTAAATATCATAAACAGCACTGCAACAAATATCATTGTAGTTAAATTAGACTAAGTCATGTAGTTTGAGCTACATTTCTTGTATATATGTTGGAACTACAGTCCTGATGCTAACAAGTTAACAAAGTATATTAACATTTCTCTTCTCTACATGTGATGCACAATTTAAATCAGTGTTTCTTAGATTTGAGAAATGTATGAATCTCTTTTAAAGGAAACATTTTGCAGATCTCAATTTGAATTTCAATTATTTTTATCAAGTGCCTTCTTTTTTTTTTTTTTTTTTTTTTTTTGGTGCCTGTGCTAACGACTGTAAATCTTTTTTTTTTTTTTTTTTTTTTTTTAATAATTTATTTATTTTTTTATTGTGGAGAAGGGGCAGGGAAAGAAGGCGGGGGAAGAGGTGAGTGACAGGGTCGGGCCAGTGGCATGGTACCACATTGGCTGTATCTAGGTAGAGG
>CAUYPK010071282.1:0-11282 GCA_963574355.1 Loris lydekkerianus | reverse complement strand
AAAACTAAAAAGTGTATAAAGAACATACAAAAACCCCATATTACCCAGACTCAACTATTGTTGAAAATTTTACAACATATATTTATTTTATATATAATATATATATATATAAATATATATATATATATTTTTTTTTTTTTTTTTTTTTTTTTTGAGAGAGAGAGAGAGAGTCACTTTGTCACCCTGGATAGAGTCCCGTGGCATCTTAGCTCACAGCAACCTCAAACTCCTGGGCTCAAGCAATCCTCCTGCCTCAGCCTCACAAATAGCTGGGACTATAGGTGCATCGTACAATGTCTGGCTAATTTTTTTATTTCTAGTAGAGATAGAATCTCACTCTTGCTAAGGCTGGTCTTGAACTCCGGAGCTCAAGTGATCCTCCTGCCTCTGCCTTCCAGAGTGCTAAGAATACAGACATGAGCCACCATGCCCAGCCCCATTTTTCAATTAATATTCGATCCCATTCCCTCTCTGTTCTTCTCTCTCTTTCTGCCTCCCTTGCACACATAGACAGGCCCACACGTATATACATCACACACATAATTGTATCCAAACCATCTGAGACGGTCACATTATATGCTGCCCACACCTCTGAACACCTCAGTGTTACATTAGGAATATTCTCTTGCATAACCTCATTACAGTTGTTAACTTCAGTAAACTGACCTAATAATATTCTTAATAGTATTTTTCTCTCCAGTACAGGAACCAGTGGTGTTTCCTTAGCATTGTTTAAAGTTGGAACATTGCCACAGACTTTCTTTCACAACATTGACAGTTTTCAAGAATTAACTCCCTCCTTTTCTTCCATTTAAAAAAAATTGGAAGTTGGTTTTGAATTTGTCTAATGTTCCTAACGTTCTGCATGTGCGCCTCTGTGACCTCGCATCGTGTGAGTCAGCCCCTGCTGCTGCATTTAGCTGCAGTTCCGGCACTGTGGTGCTGTACACTAGTGCTCTGTGGGCAGGATAGACTACGAGTTATGAGCACAAGGATGGACTTTTGGGTTGTACTGTAAACAGCACTGCTGGGAGTATTTCTGTACATGTCCGTTGTTACACATTTTGAGAGTTTCTTTAGGGCTTATACCCACCAACGGCATGGCTGGGTCATCAACCATGTAAACGTTCAACTTTTCAAGATAATTTCGAAATGTTTTCCAAAGTGACTATGTTAACTTACACTCCCACTAGCAATGAATAAGACTTCCTATTGCTACACATCCTCTCCAGCTCTTGGTATTGATGAACTTCTTTTTTTGTTGTTTTTTTACAATCTAGGGTGTAAAGACTGTAGGGAATGATTGTTTCGTATGGTTTTAATTAGCATTTCTCTGAATTCTCTGATTACTAATGACGTGGAGATCTTTTCATGTGTTCAGAGCAGATGTGTGTCATATCCTGTGAGACAGTAGTAATAATGATAATACCACTTCTTGTAAACTACTTTAAGCACATACATCATTTAATCATAAAACAGCCTAACGAGAGCTTGTTGCGGTGGTTCTGAAATACTAGCGCTCTGCGAGGCCGAGGCAGAAGAATCGCTTGAGCTCAGGCGTTCGAGACCAGCCTGAGAAAGAGGGGGACCCCATCTCTACTAAAAATAGAAAAATCAACTGAGTGCAGTGGGCACCTATAGTCCCAGCTACTTAGGAGGCTGAAGCAGAAGAGTAAGTTGAGTCCAGTAGTTGAGGGTTGCAGTGAGCTATGATGATGTCACTACACTCTATCACTGGTGACAAGGAAAAAAGAGAGCCTAAGCAGACAGTGTTATTATTATCCTCTATTCTATTCCTGCATTTTGTCCATTTCTCATCAGAATTGTTTGTCTTTTTCTTGTTGATTTTTTATTGCACCTTCTGCCAGTGGAGATGGAAGTTCAGGCTCCCCACGTGGCTCCACGGACACGGAGGCAGGATTCTTGTTACTGCTGGGCTGGGTGGGAGTTCTGCCCCCCACGTGGTGTCCAGTGGTACCCCAGGTGGGGTCCCATTACCAGCCTGCTCAGGTGAAAGTTCTGGCACCCTCTCTGCTGCCACCCAGCAAGGGTGCTGGACAACTCCGTACAGCCTCTCTAGGACGGGAGTCTGGGCTCGCCTTAGCCTTCGGTGGTAGGGGTAAGAATGGGGTGGTTTTTTTCCATACTGTTTGACTGGGGTACACAGCTATTATCTAAAAGCCCTCTGCTGTGCCAGGCTGTCCTGTCCTTGGGCCTTTGTCTGCAGAGGCTTTTGATGGGGCTTTTATTTTTGTCTGTGCCTTTTGGTGTTTCCAGGTTGCTAGTTTCCTCTGCACCAAATCTGGAATAGATAAGGCAAAAGAAAACCCAGGGAACTCACTGACATTCCTTAGGTCCCAAGGTCGCTAGCTGGTCTGCCTCCTTCTCTCCACCATTAGGTATAAAACGATTATGCTTCATATATAATTATTTTGTGTATAGTGCTCAAGACTTTTCCTTGTGCTAAATGGGAAAAATAGGTAAAAGTATGAATATATCTACTTCATCTGCCTAAAAGTAGAGCCCTTATTGACTTGTAAGTGTTCGTTACGTATTCTAAATATGAATCCTTAGTCAAGAAGGAGTGTTATAACCCCATTTCTGTGTGGGCAAGAGACTTGAACAGAAACGTTTCTGAAGATGTCAGATGAATGGCCAACAAACAAATGAAAAAATGCTCATTGTCCCTAATGATCACAGAAATGCAAATAAAAACCACTCTAAAGATATGACTTAACTCCAGTAAGATTAGCCCACACCACAAAGTCCCGAATCTGCAGATGCTGGCATGGGTGTGGAGGGAAGGGAACACATTTGCACTGCTGGTGGAATTGTAAATTAATACAACCTCTATGGAAAGGAGTGTGGAGAATTCTCAAAGAATTAAAAGTAGGCCTTCTGTTTGATCTCACAATCCCATTACTAGTTATCTACCCAGATGGACAAAAATCATTTTACCACAAGGACATTTGCACCAGAATGTTTATTGCAGCTCAATTCACAATTGCCAAGACATGGAAGCAACCCATGAATGGATCAACAAACTGTGGCATATGTATGCCATGGAATATTATTTAGCCATTAAAAAAGATGGAGACTTTACATCTTTTGTGTTTACCTGAATGGAACTGAAACACATTCTTCTTAGTAAATTATCTCAAGAATTGGGGGGGAAGGGGGAAGTATCCAGTATACTCAATACTAATATGAAACCAATATATAAACAACTACACATCCACATGAAAGAAAAAACACAAGTATAAACACAAATATAGTCTAGCAAGGGGAAGGTGGAGGGGGAGGTTGATTGGCAGGATCTCTCCTAATGTGCTGCCCAATGTGAGGGTGCTGACCATGCCCCCTGAGGAAGGGCTCAACTATGACTTGAACTTTACCTTAGAATTGAAAACAGTATAACCTAAACATTTGTGCCCTCATATTAATCTGAAATTTTTTTAAAAGAATATGTTTTATGGTAAAACTCATTTATTTGAATATTACATCACCAGCACTGGATCAATTTGATATTAATGTTTAATTCAGAATGTCCATTTTGCTAAATAAACTAGAAGACTTGCTGTTTAAAAAGAAAAAAGTAATGTTAGGGCGGTGCCTGTGGCTCAGAGGAGTAGGGTGCTGGCCCCATATACTGGAGGTGATGGGTTCAAACCCAGCCCTGATCAAAAACTGCAAAAAAAAGAAGGTAATGTTATACCTATTGAAAATATTTCCTAGTTTGTGGCTTTTCTAAAAAAAAAAAAAAAATTCTTTATGGTATTTTTAACATTTGTTTTGACAGATTTATTTTATTTTAATGTGGTTGTACTTACCAATTAGTGGGGGGTTGTGGCAGGTACCTGTAGTCCTAGCTACATGGGAGGCTGAGGCAGGAGGATTGCTTGGCCCCATGGGTTTGAGGTGGTTGTGAGCTAGGCTGACGCCTTGGCACTGTAGCCTGGGCAACAGAGACTCCATCTCAGAACAAAGGATAGCTTGGCCCCATCCCTCATCCCTTGGGGTTCCTCACTGCTCAGCTATGTACAGCTCCTGGTTTTGTTTTGCATTTAGTACGTGGGATCCAAGGCAAAGCTTTTACTTCTTTTGACAGTGCTACTGCCTCAAAGAATGTTTCCTGCCCACAGAACACCTGGACAGCCATATGCCAGAAACAGTGTTCTGAGATGAAATTTCTAACTTCTGAGCCAGGAAACCAAATATAATTCTAGAAGTTTAAGACAATGTGTCTCAATAGAAGAGGAGGCCTATGGCCTTGAAAATCAGGTCCTAGGCTCCTCTGTTCCAGAAAACCATTAGTCTTCAGGTTCTTTATGAAAGATTCCACATGAGAAATTTCTTTCACAATTTAGTGCCAGGAAAAGCTTCATTGTGTCAAGGATTGGCCTGCTTTCTCTACTGTATGGCAAGGGCTTTATAACACATCTTATTTTCTTTTTTGCCCAAGCTACCAGGAAGCATTGGTCAAAATGGATGCCAAGTCCTATCAGCTCTTTTAATCCACAAAATCGGCTTCTTCCTCTTTGTCATGATTTCTACTTTGTAGGTATTAACACACATTAATAGGTTTATAGCACATCTACCTTTACACCTTTTAGAGAAAGAAGCAAGTTATAAGTAAATTAAATTGAAGTTTATAAGTATTTTACACTTATATATCCTTCCCCTGTGCTCTTAAAATGTCCAAAAGAAAAGAGTAATCTGAAATATTTATGCAAATTCATTTGGCTACAACTTCTGAAGCTTCATACCCCGGGCATGAGTAAGTGCGATTTCCTGACGCTCAGGAAGGCACATGTTCCTCTCCTCTCCTCTCTGTGGACAACTGTGTCCACCCTGCTCTGACCTGGGATTCTCTGCTCACCTCCTTTTGCCTTCGTTCTGGACTAAGAGCAGAGTGAGTTGTTTTGGGGCCTCCTTCTGTTTAAGATCACCAAATGTGGAAACAACCTAAGTGCCCAGCCACTCAGGAATGGATTAACAAAATGCGGTACATGCACACCATGGAATACTATTCAGCCATAAAAAAGGTGGTGACTTCACATCTTTTGTAATATCCTGGATGGAGCTGAAACACATTCTTCTCAGTAAAGTATCACAAAAATGGGAAAGCAAGTACCCACTGTACTCATTACTAATATGGAGCCAGTAGATGATCTAATGCAAACCCAAATAGGAGAAAAACTCATTTCAATTCAAGGTGGGGAAAGGCGTAACAAAGGAGGGACAGGGGAGGGGGTTGGGGGTGATCCCACTGATTGGGCACGTGGTGGGGGTGTTTGGCACACCTTTTGTGTGTGAGACATAACCACAGAGGGATTTTACTGAACAAAATCAAATAAGACAAAAAAAAAAAAAAAAGAAAGAAATTAAATCTTATATGTACTAAGACATTTCCCAAGAGAGCTGAGAGTGCGATCTCATATGTTCTATTCCTAGCAGGTGAAAACGGGTAGATGTTTTCTTGCCCATATCATAAACGGCAGCATGAGGTGCTCTTGACACGCTCGTTTGGCAATTTTGCCTCCTGCCCTGTCCCCTCACTGATTCAGTTACTGACCATGCCTCTGACCAGAGCAGTGAAAGGGAGTGCTGGAGAACGTGAGTTTGGCTCTAGGCTGCCCGGTTCATATCTCTCCACCACTTACCATGATGTGCGCCTTCAGTAGAGTTACTTAACCTCTCTGTGTTTTCATTGCTTAGCTGCAGAATAGGAAAAGTGTTAGAATCTATTGCCCAGAGTTATTATGAAGACTAAAAAACTAAATATGGAGAAAGTGCTTAGAACATGGAGAAAGCATTCACAAAATGTTAACCACTGGCATTACTACTATTTTGTTGTTATTGTTACCAGTATTGTTGCTGTGAGGACTGTGTCGGACAGAGATGTAACCACTGGAACTTCCTCTCGGTCACTCTGTCTTTTACTTGGCCAGCCCACCCCCTACTGCTCTCCTTTTCGCTGCTCCCTTGGCCCCCAGCCCCCCTCTCGTCCCTTCCCTTCCCACTCCTTTGATCAACATTATTAACATTGATTAACATTATTAATCATCCCATGATTCTAGCCTCCCTTGGTATCAGATGACCCCAAATTCCGGTCCCCACCATCCTTCACCCAGTGGCACCCCATGTGCAGCTAACCATCGGCTTCCCTTCCTTCCCCCTCTCAGAGTGGCATCCGCATCCTTCCAGAGGATTCCACTGCCACAGGGAGATTTTCTTTCATTCCTTCATTCCTTCCTTTCAGTAGAGCCTCAAGATCCTTTTCTGACTGAAGTTCACCATTGGCCCCCGATCTGTATCAGACCATCTTCCACGCACTTGACTTGGACCACTTATGGTTCTCACCAAGAGCTGAATAGTTAACCCACATCATCCAAATTCACCTTCTCGGAATTACAGTTCATGGTGACCTCCTGCTCCTGGATGTGCAGTGGGTACCTCTGACATCGCAGCTGATGGATGGGTCCCAGGGAGCCTGAAGCCCATGAAACGCAGCCCCGTGCTTGGTGGCAGCTTGGCATCTGACAGCTGCCCATGTGGAGATTGAGTTCTGGGTTCCTGGGCAGATCTCAGAGCTACAGGAAAAGGGGAGGCCACACTGCAGTGTCTCAGTGACCCCAGCTTTGTGACACTCAGACCTGATGGTGGGCACATCATTACTGGTGTTGAGGGTTCAATAACCTGCCATCTGATGCCACATACATGTAGTTCCAAACTCACAGGGACTCAGAGACAAAAGTGCATGTGCGTGTGCAGGTGGTGGAAAAAGCTCATTGCCCCTGTGGTCCAGCTTGATGTTGGGGTCTTTCAAAGCCAGGCGTGGGCAGGAACTACAGTGATTCACAGAGGAGGAATTCTGAGTGCTGAGTGAGGCAGAACGGGGAGCTGTTCGCAGGTGATGGGAAGGTGCCGGGTAGCGGGGCCCTCCTGTTTGGAGCATGACTGGGCAGCAAGGTGTTGATGCAGGCGCTTCGTGCCTGGCACCCTCAAGTGTCCTCAGTGTCAGACCTGACCACACATCCCCTCGCCTCACAAAAGAACACATGCTTTGTAGTGGATTCGGGGCTATCCCAACGTAGAGAGCTCAGATCAAATCCAGGGGGCGACTGGCAAGTAGGAATTCCTACCCCGCGGTGCCTCCAGGTTCTCTGTCCACATGGCCCTCAACCTCACGCACAGAGCTCTTTCTGCCACCCACCCTGACACATGGCCTTGAAGGCATATGACTTGCTGTTGCTGGGCCAGGCCCTGCTCCACCTCCCCTGGGAAGGACTGCGTGTGATGTCCGGCTCGGCTGGTGCTCTGTGTCTCCTGAATCAAAACCCATATATCCTTCCAGGTGAGCAAAAGCTGGTTTTTTTGAGGAATGTTCTAAGATTTTCGCAGTCCTTCCTTGATGTAACTGAGACCCCCTGGGGTATTGCAAAATTAGACTTGATCCACACTCTATAACTTTCACCCCTGCTCTGCTGTGGTTTCTCTAATAGTTGGATTGGAAACAGACCAGATTCCCAGAACTAACCCCAGTGTTTCCACACACAGGAAAGAGAAGCACATATTGTACTTTCTTAAGTAACGGCAGCTTCATCCACACTAGCAGCTCATAGCTAATACAAGTCTGTTCTGGGATTTATGAAAGAAATGGGTTTTGAATTGGCAGTGGCCTGTGGCCTGGTGTGATTGCGTGTGTTGGCCTTTGCTGATTGGATTTAGTTTCCCCTGAAGAAGAAACTAAAGAGCTAGTGGTATGGTGCTCAGTCCCCCAGCCTGGGGAAGGTGGTTCCCGGGGTGTCAGACAGCTCTGCTTTGGAAAGGCCTGGGGTTATGTCTCCAGGTGTCAGATCTGCCCACCAGCAGGTCTCAATGGGCCCGTGGAGAAAGTTCTTTCTTGAACTCTCCTTTCTGGGATCCTTGAAGTATGAAACCTGCCAGTGGTGTCGCAGGCCCATGGGGCCTAAGGGCTGTTCTCCAGATGTTCCTCCCATAGAGGAATAATGCAGGACAGGTGGCTGACCTTGAGAACTCTGTGCATGTGGCTGGATGGCCATGTGGACAGAGACACAGGAGGCACCACAGGGTAGGATTTCCTACTTGCCAGTGGTCCCCTGGATTTGATCTGAGCACTCTGTGTTGGGATAGCCCTGAATCCAATACAAAGTGAGAATTCTTTTGCAAGGTCAGTTGGAGGCCTGGTGCACTCCCTGCCTCGTGGAGGGGAGGAGAGGTTCGGTGCAGACTGTGCCCACAGATTGGTAGGAAATGCTTAGGGCATGGAGAAGGTTTTTCTACATCTCTAAGACTCCCAGACCCACAGGAGATCTGAGCTGGGGGTGCCTCAGATCATCTCCTCTCTCACAGTGAGGGTCAGAGCTTCATTCAGTGTCCATCCTGTACAAATGCTGGAAAACAAGTGTCACCACACAGATGGAGTCCCTGCCCTCAGGGAACTTCTGTAATACATTAAGGGTGAGAACCTACATGTAAACTAGCAGCTAAAGGTTTCCCTAATAGATAACACTTATGAGAAGCTCAGTAAGTGCCAGGCATGTTATGTGACTTAAGTCATAATCCTTTCCATGCCCTTAGTGAGGGCAGTGCTATTATTATTCCTCTTACAACAAATAAACAAACTGAGGCATGAGGTTACAAGGTAATAAGTTTGGAGCTGGCATTCTGTTGCACATAGCCCAGCTCTGGACTCGGTGCTCTTAACATCTAGGCCAGGGGTCCTCAAACTGCAGCCCACAGGCCACATGAGGCAGTATGATTGTATTTGTTCTGGAGTCCCTGTCATGAAAGGGGGCCTCTGATGCGGTCCGTGCCTCTGAATCTGGCTGCTTTCCCTTGGTGGAATGTTATAAAGCTTCATCTGTCGTGTGGCCCAGAACATCCCAGGGAGTCCTTCATCCCTTCTGATCACCTGCTTTCCTTTGCCAGGGCTGCCATAACACAGATGGCAGCTCAAACAACAAAAATGTATTTTCTCTCAGTCTGGAAGCTGGAAGGCCAAGGTCAACACGTTGGCAGGGCTTATTTCTTCTGAGGCCTCTGTCCTCGGCTTGTCAATGGCACCTTCTTCCTGTGTCCTCCGCATCGTCCCTCCATGTGCGTCTGTGATCCCATCTCCTTTTCTTGGAAGGACACCGGTCGTATTGGGTTAGGACTCACCCTCAAGATCTCATTTTACCATAATTACCCCTTTAAACAGTCACATTCTGGGGGGTTAGGACTTCAATATGTACATTTAGGGGAGGGATGCAATTCAACCCATACCATAGCCAAATAATGGTCATTTTTAGTGATTCAAATATTTTTATTCGCAAATAATAATATTGAATGCTTTTATAATGTTCAAAATTACTTGAATAAAATATCAAATCCAATCTGAATTAAATTTTTAAATTGGATAATTTGCACTAAAAGGAAATCAAAATATTTCTTTGTCATGAGAATGCCTTTCAAGGGGACACAGACCCCTCCTTGCCCCTGGCTCTGTGGTCCTGTTCCTGGCCCAAGTCACACACTGATGTCACCTGCCTATATTTCAGTTTTCATCCTTGGTGTGTAGACACCTCTGGACCAGATTTTGAGGATTTGTAAGAGTGGTTCTGAGGGTTTAGCCTTGGTCTGTAGGCAGTGGGCAGCTCCCGAGTGCACAGTTCCCCTCCTTTGCGGGACTCTTGGCTGCCTCATGACCACGCCACACACCGGGGCTGCTGTCCTTCTCAGGCAGTTTATAATTAAGAACAGGAGGAAGAGAACAGTTGTCCTCCAGGCCTGGACCAGCTTGAACTGAGTGATCAGGAAAGGCTGGGGGACAGGGAAGGAAGAAGCCATGAGAGTGAGGGCAGGTCCCCACCTTCTGGGAACATCACTTTGTCTGTTAGAAATGTCTTTCCCTCTCTCTCTCTCTCCCCTTAAGCAGGCAAATTCAGTGGGAAGGAAGAGGGAGAGAATGAATTATTATAAATAAAATATAAAAAAGGACTGCGTAATTGTTTAGAAGTCAAGTTCATTGAGGTATAATTTACATGCAGAAAAATTCACCTCTTATAGGTGTCCAGTTTGTGAGCTTTTTATATACATCTTTATTGTGGTAAAATATACCATCATCATAAAATTTACCACCGTCACCACTTTAAAGTGAGTAGTTCTGTGACACCGAGCACATTCACATTGTTGTGCAACCGCGACCACCATCCCTCGCCAGAACTTTCTCATCTTCCTCAGCTGAAACTTGGCAACTGTTAAACAATAGTCTGTTTTCTCCTCCCTCCAGCCACTGTTAACCTTTGTTCTGATTTCTGCCTCAGTGAATTTGCTTATTCTAGATAGCTCACACAAGTGGAACCACACAGTATTTGTCCTTTTGTCTCTGGCTTACTTCACTTAGTAGAATAATGTCCCCAAGGTTTATCTGTGTCATAGCATGTACCAGGGTTCCCTTTTTTAACGCTCAGTCACATCCCCTTGCATGCCTATGCCACAGTTGGTTTATCTATTCATCTTTTGACGGGCAGTTGGATTGTTTCCACCTTTTTGCTATTGTGAATAATGCTGCTGTAAACATGAGTATTCAAATATTTGTTCAAGTCCCAGCCTTGATTGCCTTTAGGTATATACCTACGATTGAAATTGCTGGATCCTATGGTAATTCTCAGTTGCCTCTTTGAGGAATTGTCATATAATTTTCCAAAGCATGGCTGCACCATTTTACATTCCAATCAACAAGGCATGAAGGTTTTTAGTTCTTCATATCCTCACTATCCTCACCAACACTTGGTATTTCCAGTGTTTTGATCATAGTCATCCTAACGTGTGCAAAGTGTTACTTAACTGTCATTCTATGAGTTTGACAAATGAATACAGACCCATAACCACATGACGGTGGTTTTTTTATTTTTATTTTTTATTTTTTTAATCTTTTTTTTATTTTTTTTATTGTTAAATCATAGCTGTGTACATTAGTGCAATTGCCTGTACCCATTCTAACATGCACCATAGATGTGGCCCCACCCATAACTCTCCCTCCACCCAAACCTCCCCCCTCCCTTTCCCTTCCTTGGCCCTTTCCCCATAGTCTTGTGCTATACTTGGGTTATAGCCTTCATGTGAAAGCTACAATTTAGCTTCATAGTAGAGCTGAGTACATTGGATACTTTTTCTTCCATTCCTGAGATACTTTGCTAAGAAGAATATGTTCCAGCTCCATCCATGTAAACATGAAAGAGGTAAAGTCTCCATCTTTCTTTAAGGCTGCATAG
>CAUYPK010071280.1:0-28378 GCA_963574355.1 Loris lydekkerianus | reverse complement strand
TAAATTATTTTTAAATTATTTTAAAATCAAAATATTTTTATTTTTTTTTTTTTTTTTTTTTTTTTTTTTTTTTTTTTTTTTTTTTTTTTTTTTTTGTATCAACATAATTTAAGTGTGCCATGGAAGTTTAACTATAAAGTTCAAGTCTTCAGTAAAATAAAAATGGTTGAAAAAATACTGACTTACAGGAAACCATTATAGACCTTTTGGCATAAATCTAGATGAAAATAAGTTGTAGGCCAATATAGTTGGCAATACGGTTAACTACGTTGGTCAATAGCAGATCTCATTTTTATGAGTAGGCACACATGTGAAAAAATTGGAGAAAATGCAATACTCAGTAATTCTTAACTATTTCCTACAACTTCTTCAAAAAAAAAAAAAAGTGGGAAATAAATTCATGAATTTTCCTGAAGCAAGAGAAAAGGAAAATGAGCAAAACTGAGATATGACCGAGTGACATCTATCTCAAGTGGCACAAAGGACTGTGTGAACACCTGAGGGAGACTAAATCTTTGTGGCAGATGCTCTCATAACAGCTACTAATAAAGCATGACAGGCACCGAGAGAGCATCTGATACACTCCTCACAAATAGTGTCTTTGAAAATATTAGTGGAGGGAAGTATACAGGGTATCTCCTGAAATTTCAAACAAGTATGTTTTAATGTCATTTTTAATTTTAAGGCATCCATGAATGCAAAATCCTTGTATTTATTTCACTGATAAAATCTTTAGTAATAGGTCTCCTATCACAAACTTGCATACACCTACAGGAGCCAGTCAGGTATATAAACCAGTCAGAAAATAGGGCATGGTGATTTGCAGAGTGGCACAGGCTCCTAAAGGTAGTCAGGTTTCAAATATCTTTAAAATATACAAAAATAGCAAAAAATATTAAAGTATACTGGTATAAAACAGAAATTGAAATAAGTAAAATAAAGTAAACCCAAGTTTTAGGTGCTTGTTATCAACTGCAGGCCACTAGTTTAACCTCAGGTTTAGGAAACGGTAGGTGAGTTCTCAGATACCTGCAAGCTATAGGAGCAGCAAATTTCAACTTCCACCTAATTCTCAGCCAAAAATTTACTTAACTTTCCTATTTAATCTTTCTTTTTTTTTCTTCCTTGCTCAGAACATGTTTCTTTTCCTGCTCTGTCTTTAGTGTTCACTCCCTATGTATTCGTCCTTTTTTTCTCTCCTCTTCTGGTTACTTGTTCCTCCTTAACTCACCAAGGTGTTCATGGCATGAGGGAGTTTGGACATCACCACTTGTATAAAGGTTTAACAAGTGGAATCCCCCTGATCAGCTCATTTCCCTTTTTCCTTTGTTAGGAAGGTGGAAGGCTCCTCCTTACCTATAGCACAAGGGGTCTTGTCATTTAGCCTACCCTTTGGGGTCTTCCACTGGCCACTGCTCACTTTGCCAGCCTTAGTTCTCAGGACAAGAGCCTTCTTGTGTCCCAGTGCCTCAAGCCCCCACAGCTTGCAAGTCTGCAATGCAGTCTGCCTACTCTCCAGCAATCCTCTGTGTTCCTTCACCTTGCCTGCAAGGTGAATGTTATAAGTGCTTAATAAATAGAAGACGAATGTCAATTGTGTATGTCAATTTTAAAGCAAATGAGTTGAACTAGTACTATTTCTCAATTTAATATTCTAAAGCCAATTAAGTCACATTTTGCTTATGTTTTATTTTTTTCTCCTTAAATACATCAAAATAAAGCCTTTTAAAAAAGCATAAAAGGCATCATTGTCTGCGTTTCCATGCCCTGTTGCGTTATCAGTCTGATTAGCCAGATGGCAGTAGGTGTTTGATGCTGGCATGTGATTGCTGGGCATGGATAAGAAACAAGGAATGAGAAAGACTTCCAAGTTCAGAAACTGTTGACTAGTAGACCATAGTTCACCTTCACCGCTAAAAGCATTTGCTGCCAACATTTTAATCATTCTGGGCTCTTCTCCATAACATGAATTTACTATATAAATTTTTATTTTTTCATTCACACAATACACCCTTTCTTTCCCTAGTTCTCTGAAAAATATCTTGCAACGACAGTAAACAGACAATTCTTTGTTATTTACAAAGGGTATTGTTTGCCCAAGAAGTCCTCAGTTTAGACACTAATGAAATATGAAATATGCCACATTATACTTTGAAAATGATTAAGTCAGTGTCAAATGTGGAGAATGAATGTTCAGAGAATTTCAAGGTTCTTATCCAAATTTTATGCCTACTCCATAGAATTTCTTTCTGCATTTGTATGTCCTGATGTTTTTCATAGACATAAAAAGAACAATTTAGATTGTTTATAAAAATCTAAAATCTGATTTATCTTTGAGACATACTTCAGAACACAAACCAATTTTGCTGTAGTAATACCATGTCAATATTTTTTGACAGAAGATAAATGTTATTATTTCACTATTTCTTACCTTTGTAAAAGTTTGGAATTTTATAAAATGACTCTTCTTTTACATGACAAAATAGTAAGTTGATGAAAAGAAAAAAGCTTTAAAAATTTTTGTATCTGGTGACAAGGTGTATTGCATTATATATGGGCTAGAACCCATACTGACATTTTTTAAAGTAAATATTATTTTAATGAAGAAATGTATCTTTTCACCTAAATCACAAATAACATTAAACAAAAAACTTACTTTGCCTTGTTTCATTTTCAATTTGATTAGATTTTTTCTATGATAGAAGATTGAAATTAGGCCTGTCTTAAAGTCATCAGTCTCTATCCAGTAGTTCAGCATCTGGCATATAAACTAAATAGCCAGGGAATCAGCTCTCAGTAAAATTGTGAAAGAAATAAGACAATGCTTCAGGTTGTCTATCTTTTCCTTTCTATACTTCTTTTTATACTTTCTTTCCTGCCTACAGTACCCACCCCCCAGCACTCACATAGAGTCACTCTATGATCTTAGATTGTTTTAGACCTTTCACAGAAGAAAACTGACAAATTCTTTCCGGGCAGGTACTTTGAAATTTTTTGTGCTATCATGATCAGGAGATTATACTTAATAAAAGATGTTAGAGAAAAGAATAAAAACAACACATCACTCACTAATTACAGCATTTCAAGAAACAATTTGGGAGAAACTTCTCAGAACTCTAATCTCTAAATGCAAATGATAAGTCTTCCTCCAGAGCAATGTTTAATGAACTTTATGATAGTAAAGTGTTGGACTCAGTAGTGTTGGAGCCACATTTTATGTGTAACCTGGACCTTGTGACCAGGAAACCTAGCCCAGGGTTCAATGACTTTTTCCTAAGGGATAATATCATACCCATTGGTTCTGCCTTGCTTCCATCTTGCTTCTTGGTACTATCTGCTTCATTATCTACCTTTAGATGAACCATTTTTTTTTTCAAAATAACTAACCATCTCAATTCCTGTGTAAAATAAAGTGATTCCCATGGAACACTTGCTTCCTGGTTAATTCCTAGAACAACCACAGAATTATTTTCCCAATAGTTTAGTTATTTATTCCTAAACCTTTTGCTCCAGTTAAAATTGTTATTACAGTTATGTAACTTAGTTAGATAGCAAGCAAATTATAAAAAATAACTAAAATAAATAGTATGTGTGCAGGTATGAAAGAGATTTCACAGAGACAGTCATCCTTTTCCTCCATGTGACGGCACAGCAAGAAGGCACCATCTGTGATCTAGAAATTGAGCCATCTGAGGACATAGAATTTAGAGACTTCCCAGTCTCCAGAACTATGACAAATAAATTGTTGTTTATAATAAACAGTCTATGGTATTTTGTTTTAACAGCCCAAACAGAGTAAGATAGCCATCTACTGTTTCACGTCTATACTTCTTTTGTTTGGCAGTTTTCTCATTTCTCTTCCAATGAAAATAGAAGTTCCACGGGCAAGAAACATATTCCCGTGCATAGAAGGAAGCGTAACATACTGATAATATTCAATAAATGATGGTCCTGAATTCTTTCTCTCTGTTATTAACTGGCCTTACCCTTCTTTGCTCTTCTATCTACCTCTTAGTTCTGACAAGGGTCCTCAGACCCCCTTCATGGTCTATGAAGACAGTCAGAACTAAAGGTCATGTCCCCCCAAGAGATGATTTTGTTGTTTGTTTCACAATTAGCACCCTGGATGGTGTTAAAATTTATTTTTAGGATCCTTAAACTGAAGGCAATGGAAGAATAGATGTGAATATACTACCATTAGCTTTGGCCAGGTTTCCCAGAAGCAGACGCTTAGATAAGCACTTGTATACAAATGATTTTTTAGGAGGATGCTACTAAGAAAAACAGTAAAGGAGTGGGAGATGTAACATAGAAAAAAGTGTCATCCTAACCCCAGCTTGATCTCACAGATCTAGAGATTAAAGCCTGCAGAGTTTTTTTTCCCCTCTAGGCAAGGGAGTAGATTTTGTATTCTGTCTTTTGTCAGTCATTAGCTTTAGACCTGGCCAGGTGGTCAGAGCTCCTGGGGGCTCTAAGATGCTCCCAGAAAGTTGGTTCCAAAGAGTCCAAGTCCAAGTCTTCTGAGGAGTGTTGCTCGTGTGAGCAATAACAGCTAACAGGGAGGGGCTATGGCACACGTGCCCCACACCAGAAAAAAGAATCCAGAGGGGCTGGCAAAAGCACAAAGGTATCTGTTTTAATGCCAAATGCTATGTTGATCAACACTTTTTTGTCACCCACTGGTCTGGTTGGTGAAGGTGGCTATATAACCCCAGCATTCTTCAGGGGTCCATGTTATGCTCTCATCCCTATATAGATGACTCGTATTTATATATGCTTTCAGATTTGGGTTCTGCCTCCACAGTTGTTTTATAGTTATATCACCACCATAACAGAGAATATTCTGTTGATTACCCTGCACTTTTCTTAGCTTAGGTTAAGGACATTTTTAATGTTCTCTAAAATAAGTTTCACGTAGAAAGGGATGAACATTAAGATGACCCATTAATAACTATAATGTGCTATAAAGTTTGGATTCCTACTAATTACTGTAATCCATCTCCCAGCTTCACACTGAGTACATAAATATGAAAAATTATTACTTTTATGTTTCTGAAACTATGACTATTCTCTAACATCTAATATATGGTTTGAGATAGATTTCTAAAAATGATACAGTAAAGATGCCTGTCTTAGCCTGAGTATACTAATATCTGTTCTAATTTCCTTTTAAGTGTTTGACATTCTTACTACTATTTATAAAAAGTAATGTTTCTGTGAGAAATGCAACTTTGGTTTTTTCTTTCATTTAGATATAAGCAGAAATGGTCATATAATAATAAGCTGATTATATATAATAATATGCATATATAACATATGCACATATAAATATGCCTGGAGGTCGGTGTTGATAGCAAACAATCAAAACACAAACATGCTTTACTAAGAAAATTTGTTTTAAATGTTATGTTCTACAGTGAAAAAAAGTCACAAAGCTCATACACTTTCATTATTCTATTACCATTCCATTATAAAATAAAAATTACTTATTCAATAATCAAATTAACTTTTTCATTAGCAAACTAATATTATTTGCCAGACTAATTCAGAGATTATTAACAAGTAGGGGATGAGGTGAAGTTTCTAGAAACTGAAATTTTCTTGTGTTAGAAAAAGGCAACAGAAACACTAACAGAACAGTTTCTGATGGACATGTAGTCCTATTGTATACTTTAATACTTCAGACTCTGGGCTAGAGACTGGTATTGGTCTGTAGTCTGTTAGGAATTGGGCCACACAGCATCACTACCTGAGTTCCACCTCCTATCCCATCTTCCCCCACTCCCTACCCCCTAATCTGTGGAAAAATTGTCTTCCATGAAATAGCTTCCTGCTGCCAAAAAGCTTCTGGTCTATGGCATAGGAACCAGGCATACAACAGGAGGTAAGCTGCTACCTTGTGAGCAAAGTTTCATCTGTATTTACAGCCACTCCCTATCACTTGCATCGTTGCCTGAGCTCCACCTCCCTATCCATGGAAAAATTGTCTTCCATGAAACCAGACCATGGTGCCAAAAAGGTTGGAGACCACTTCTGTAATACCAAAAAAAAAAAAAAAAAAAAAAAAAAAATGCTTAAATGCTTATAACAGACTAGGTATGACATTATATTCACTGTGCTCTTTATTAAAAGTGTAATCTTAATTTCCATCAAAACAATTAAATATTTTGATTTTTTATTTTAATAAATTTTATTTGGAAATTTTATACATGGAAAGTATTTCAGTCCTAAAAATAGCAGAAAAATTAAACATTGCCATTCACCTGTCTGCAAGTGGCACAAGGCTACTTTGGCATTAATATGCACACATATCTCAAATAACTAGAATTTGTTTTTTAATGCAAATTTCTAACCAGAAGGGTAAAAATATAATACGTGTTCCAAATTTCTGAAGTTAAGCAGAATGTGAAGGGAGCAAGACAGCTACTGGAGTGTAGCCACAGGAGAGAAGAGTGTTCACTGTGGTGGACATGTATGTAATGTGCCTCAAAGTATTTTCAAACATAGGCTGTGTGAGCAGAGAGCAGCCTAGGCCTATGTCAAGCCAGAAGCTCTCTCGAATATGTATATCACAGTGATTATTAAGAAGGAAAACACATAACGAGGATCTTTACCTTTCTCATATATTTACTGTGAAGTGTTTACCTCCAATATTGTTTCACTGATGAAACACACACCTCAGGGAGGTAGAAAGGTAAATTGCAAGCCTGCTTCAGATTCCCTAGTGAAGTAATGCCTGTCTTAAGTACACCTAGTTGGACATCCATCATGATGCAAATTCATGGTGAATGGTTTTTTGGCTAGTGTGATTCTACTAGACTGCTAGTTCCATGAGAACAAGACTCTGACTTTGTATTCCCTACTCTCTCCAACATTTATATAAATGGCTAAAAGATACACATCTTATAATATTGGTTCAATGAACAAATTATAGATTATCACCATGAATGCATCTCTTTCCATGAAATAAGGAAATGACACTGAAATCAACTATTAGACATTGGACCTGGGAATAAATAGGAATGATGTTCCATAAAGCTGAAACACAGGATAGCTAGGGCCAGAGGATGAATGTGCTGCAGAGTGATGAGGACTATAAGAACCAACTGCACAAAAGACTGGTATTGATACTCAGACTTGCGGGGTACCAGTTTATAGGTCCCAAAAGGGTTAGCCTCTCTGATGTGTAATAAATTTAGATGTGGAAAATGCAAATTTGCTGCTCAACTTGCATTTATCATGGCAATACTTGTTTGTCATACTTGTTTGACTTTTGACTATGACATCGCTGATCCGTGAAAAGGGATCCCATAAAACAAGTATTATGCAATGCTTGTTTAATTTTTGGCTGTTATATCTAGATTAGACTACACACAGATTTTTTAAGAAATGGATTATACTACAGTAGCATTATTTTGGGTGGATATGTTTTCTTTTAAAGCTGCCTTAATTTCACTTCACTTTTTTTTTTTTTTTTTAAGGAGGTCTTTTTGCTTAGGCTGGAGTGCAGAGGCAAAATCATAGCTCCAGTGATCTTTCCATCTCAGCCTCCTGAGTAGCTGGGACTAAAATTATGTGCCACCTCACTCACCTTATTTTTGTACTTTTTGTAGGGATGGAGTCTTGCTCAGGCTGGTCTTAAACTCCGGGCCTTAAGTGATTCTCCTGTCTGGACCTCCCAAAATTGCTGGGCCTACAGATGTGAGCCGCTGCACTTGCCCTGCTTTGCTTTTTAGAGTTGCCCTTCATTGACTGAAGTATAATCACTTTATTTGATGCAGTTTTTCTTCTCCTCAAAATTTAAGCAAAATCTATAGACAGTATTAGCCCAAGAATGTTGCTGTTTGTAAGCACCATAGACCGATAAATAAAAGCATGGGGGGAGGGGGGGAATTCCTGAAAAGCTCCACAGAATTCAAATAAGTAACTGCAAAGGAAATATTGATACTGTATATATGGGAAATAATATTAGAAGACTGGTCACTTTGTCTCTAACAGTCCTATAGGCAACTTAGAATGTGTTCTAGGAAGGAACAACATCATAGCAACCCTCTGTCTCCCTCTCAGGAACAAGGCTCCATCTCCTCTTCATAACCCACAGGCAGACAGCTTTCCTTTGTAGGGCATGCTCTCAAAGGTACATCTGTGGTTATTTAAAGACTTTTGCCATTTATAACTATATCTGATACTTTGGCACTCAAAACCCACATTGAATTTTTTAAAATTATGAATGTGACCTTACTTACTATATGGATGAGTTTTAATCTATTTTGTTTATCTTCATAGAGTAAAGCACAGAGAATTCTGTTCCCAACAATGATGAAATAAGCATACAAGATCTGACAATTAAGTTTGTAAACTCATCAAAGAAAAAGTTCTACATACCTCATTGCTGAATATCACTATGGTCATGTTTGAAGAACTCTCCTGGGGAAACTGCATCAATGACAGTACCTAGTCTACCCTTCAAAGCAATTCTGAAACTTTTTTTCTGGAATGGCCAACAGAGCTGTCATCCTATTACCCTTGATGCCCCAAATATCATCAAAATGTCTTCCTTTCAATATTTCCTTTATCTTTGGGTAAAGAAAAAGTCTCTGGAGTCCAGATCAGGTGAGTATTTCCTTTATCTTTGGGTAAAGAATAAGTCTCTGGATTCCAGATCACCAAGAGAGGGTGTTCCAATACAGTTATTTGTTACTGGGTAAAAACTCCCTCTGAGCTGGTACATTGTTGTGATGCAAGAGCCATGTGTTGTTGACCAAAAAATTCAGTTAAGATCTTCCTGACTGTTTCTCTGTCAAGGTTTACTTAGTCTTCTAAACTTCTCATAGTCAGTTGGTAATTTTGACACACAATTTGATGAATTTTTGCAATGTTTTTATTAGTTCTGCTTGTGATTGGCCACCCTGACCTCTCTTCATCAGCGATGCTTTCTCTCTCCTCAGAAAAACGTTTTATCCATTTATATACTGCTATTTTCTTCATGGAATAATCCCCATAAACTTGGAGTAGCATGTCCCTGATTTCACTTCCACTCTTACCAAATTGAACAAATATTTATGGATGTTTATTCATTGCTCTAGTTCAAGCTCCAACATTCTTGTGACAGCACACAAAAACACACAACCAATAGTGAACACCACTCAGCAAGACATCACTGCACATTGACATGAACACAGCTGTGAGACACTGGTATACCAAGATTATGAAAGTTGCTTGTACACTGCTGCCAATGTAAGCACACAGTAGCAAGTTTGTGAACATAATTGTCAGACCTCGTATGGTATCGTACTCACTCACTTATTATAAATTAGCACAGAATTGGACAAAATACAAAAGGCAACTTTTTCTAAATATTTATTTAGAGGCAAGCAGACCAGCACTGTGAGCCTTGAGCCACATATCATGCTTTCTGCCACAATAAAGAAGATAGAAGCCAACAGAACAGTGAAGAAACTAAATTCAGGATGCAGAGATGGGAGATTAGGGTTGATGAAGATCTGGAATTCAGGGCACTTCTTAATGAATGTCTGACATACAATATATGCACAAAGCATGACTTGCAAGCCTAAGCAGAGATTGGTTGTTTGGGGTTAAAAGTTGAAAAATGTCCAAAGTTCCATAGAACAGGGAAAAATTACAGTTTTTGCATACTTGGAGTGCAGAGATGACATTAATACTAGCCTTAATAATAAAGACCATACACTAAATTAAGGACTACATATCCTAGAGTGAGGGAAGGCCCCCAGGACCAATGACAAAACTGAAATAGCCCGACCCTAATGACAGATGGAAATTCAGTTCTACAAAAATTTAAAAACAAAGGAAAAGGTAAAAATGTGAATACTATAAAAGACTAAATTTTTATTTCTTCCATTAATCTTATGTAAAATATTAACTCTAAGCAGACTATAGTCAAAAATAATTATTATAAAAGAAAAATTGCTTTAAATGACAATAAAATGGGATTCTCAAATATTCATTTAATAGAAGTCAGAAAAGAAAGAATAGAGAAACAAAAATCAAATAAGACAATGAGAACTTCAGTGCTAAAATAGACATAAACACAACTATATAAAAGTGATGTTAAATATACGGGACTAAATTCTCCAATTATAAGTCAGATATTGTCAGAATGTGTGAGAAAAAGAAAACGCTACTATTTGCTGTCTATAAGATTCATTTTAATTATAAAGATAGAAGAAAAAGGTAAAAGGATGAGCAAAAAGACATACCATATACATAGTAAATATAATAAAGCTAGTAAGAATGAATTTATGTGAGACACAGTAGACATTAAGCTTAGAAGCATCAGAAAAAATAAGGAAGGGTATTTTAGAATGTGGAAAGGACTGATCAATAAAGAGTACATAATGATTATAAATATATATACTTAATAAAAGAATTTAAAAATACATTAAACAAAAAATAATGGTAAAATTAGATAAATTTATAATTGTAGCTGGAGATGTTAATAACTTTCAGTAATTAAATGAAATAGGAATATATAATATTTGAACAACTCTATGAACCACTTTATCCTAATTCACATTTATAGAACAATGCATCTAACAATTGCAGAATAAACCTTATTTTCATGTCTGCATGGAACAGTCATTAAAAGACAAAATAGATTGGACTATAAGCCAAGTCTTAATGCCTTTTACGAGGTTGAAATTATTAAATTACAGAGATGATATTCTCTGACCTCAACAGAATTAAAGTAGAACTCAAGAACAAAAATGTATACAAAAAATTGTCATATATTTGGAAATTGAAAAACACTCTTCTAAGGTTAAAGAAGAATCATAGGAAAATAAAGAATTTTAAACTGAATGTTAAGGAAAATAAAATATAACAATATCTGCTGGTACAGTTAAAATAATACTTAAAAGAAAATATGTAGTAGTTTTATTTGATCATATTAAAAGAGAAACATGGTTTAAAACAATGATTTTTCAACCTTGTAAGGTCATGAAGCATAAATAAATTAAAAGCAAAGTAAGAGGATAAAATGAAAAATGTAAAGATAAAAGGAGAAAACAATGAAATTTAAAACAGAAAAACAATGTTTACAAATAACAAAGAAAAAGGTTGCTTTTAAAAAAGTTTAGTAAAATATAAACTTCAGCAAAAATGATCAAGAGTTTTAACCAAAATAACAAGAATGAGAAATGAAAGGGAAGCTATCATTATAGCTATTCCAAGGGTATTAAAAAACTATTATACACAAATGTATCCAAATAAATTCAACAAATTATTTAATTATTTTAAGACAAAGTCTCTATTGCCTGGGCTAGAGAGCAGTGGAGTCATAATAGCTTACTGAAACTTAAAACTGCTGGGCTCAATTCATTTTCCTGCTTAGCCTCCTGAATAGCTTGGGCTTTAGTTATATACCACTACATCTGGCTAATTTTTCTTCTTTTTCTTTTCTTTTCTTTCTTTCTTTCTTTCTTTCTTTCTTTCTTTCTTTCTTTCTTTCTTTTTTATTTTTATTTATTTATTTTTTTTTTGTAGAGATGGGGTATCAGTATTGTTGATGCTGGTCTTGAACTCCTGGCCTTTAACTCCTGAAAGTGACCCTTTCACCTTGGCCTCCCCGAATGCTGGGGTTACAAGTGTGAGCCACTGCACCTGGCCTCCACAAATTTAGATGTCAATAGCCTTACAAAGCTTTTTACAAATTTAGTTGTCAAATAGCTTTACAAATACTATTTATTAAAGTTGACAAGTGACAAAATAAAACATTTAAATAGTCATATATTTTTTAAAATAATTATATATTTTTTTAAATTCCAGGAAAGAAAAGTAAGCATAAATAGTATTACTGGTGAATTCTATCATATTTAAATATATAACAGAAACATATAAAACCGATATTGCACAAAATACATTAGGAAATAAAGGACTGAACATTTGCCCAATACATTTTGCGAAGGCAGCCTGATCTGATGCTAAAACCTAACATTAATCATTAAAAGTACAGACCAATAACTGATAAACATCAGATCAGAATTTTTAACGTAATAAGTAAGTTAACATGTTATAGTAATATATAATACATTATAGAGAAGAAAATTTTTCTCAGGACTGTTGGTTTGGTTAATATTTCAGCAAATGGATGTGATTTGCAGCATTAACAAAGTAATGAAGAACAATTTTCATCTCAATGGTTACAGCGAAAAGAATCTGACAAAATCCAATGCCCAAACATTATAAACATCTTGGCAAAGTAAGAACATAACTTAATTTTCTCAATTTAATAAGGCAATTATGAAAAACCTACAGCTAACATAATACTTATTTGTGTAAGGTTTTTAGTATTTTCCTGCTAAGACTGTGAAGAAGACAAGAATGTATACTCTTTGCGCTTATAGTCAGAATTTCATTGGAGATTTTAATCAGCACAATAAGGTAAAAAAAAGGGACTAAATGGCACAATAATTAAGTGGAAGATCAGAGGCAGATTATCTTTATTTACAGACAATGTGATTGTACACATAGAGATCTTTGGACATCTACAAAGAAATGACTAAAACTAATAAGTGAATTTAGTATTATAATAATGTATGAAGTTAATATACTAAAGTTATTATATTTTGTACATTTTGTGTATTTGTGTATAAAATCATTATAGTTCTATTATTAGCTAGCAATGTAAAAATATAAAAATTCTAATTTAGTAGCATCAAAACAATAAAAGCAATTTCAGCAAAAGATGTGTAAGACCTCTAAACTAAAAATTTAAATTATTCTTGAGGCCTACTAAAGATCTGATGAAATGAAGAAGTAAATCATGTTTATAAGTTAGAGAATTCAATATTGTAAAATAACATTTTTTTAAGATCAATACATTTATTCAATGCAATCTCAATCAAAAGCCCAAACAAGCATTTTTGTATGAGTTGACTAGGTGATTGTAATGATTGTAAAATTTAAATGCAAATGTAAAGTTTTTACAATGGTGAGAATAATATTTACAAAGAACAAAGCTAGAGGATCAAAACTTGAAAATGTCTGGGATTTGAAAGAAACCACAGGAGAATATCTTTTTTAAAAAATATATATATTTTTTATTGTTTTGGATTCATTGAGGGCAAAAAGAATTAGGTTACCTTGATTGCATTTGTTAGATAAAGTCCCTCTTATAATTGTGTCTTGCCCCCAAGAGGTGTGCCATACACCATGACCCCATATCAGCTTCTTTCCTCCCCTCAACGTGCTACCTCATTCTCCTACCTATCCCCTTAGATTAGCTCATATACTGCCTTCATATTAGAATTGAGTACATTGGATCCTTGCTTCTCCATTCTTGTGATGCTTTCCTAAGAAGAATGTGTTCCACTTCCACCCAGGTTAATACAAAAGATGTAAAGTCTCCATCTTTTTTAATGGCTGGATAATATCCCATGGTATAATATACCACAGCTTGTTAAATCATTCCTAGGTTGTTTCCACATCTTGGCAAATGTAAATTGAGCTGCAATAAGCAGTGCAAATATCCTTATGATAAAATAATTTTTTTTTTTTTTTTCCTTCTGGATAGATGCCTAGTAATGGGATTGCAGGATCAAATAGGAGGTCTAATTTGAGTCGTCTGAGGATTCTCCATACATTTCTCTAAAAAGGTTGTATTAGTTTCCAGTACCACCAGCAATGTAAAATTGTTTCCTTCTCTGGTGATATCCACACCAGCATCTGCAGCTTTGAGACTTTGTGATGTAGGCCATTCTCACTGGGTTAAGTGATAACTCAGGGAATTTTTGATTTGCATTTCTATGATGACCATTTTTTCAAATGTTTGTTAGCCATTGGTCTGTCTTCTTTAGAGAAGGTTCTATTCATCTCTCTTGCCCAGTGATTTATGGGATTGTTGAGCCCTTTTTGGTTGAATTATTTGAGTTCTCTGTAAAGCCTAGTAATCAAGCTTTTATCTGATTCATAATATGCAAATAACTTTTCAAATTCTAAAGGTTGTCTGCTTGCTTTTCTTGTTGTTTCCTTAGCTGTACAGAAGCTTTTCAGTTTAATTAAGTCCCATTTGTTCATTTTTGTTGTTGTTGCAATTGCCACAAAAGTCTTCTTCATAAAATCTATCTCTAGGCTGATATCTTCAAGTGTTTCCCCCACAGTTTCTTAGAGAATTTTTATTGTTTCATGCCTTAGATTTAAAACTTTTGTACATCTTGAATCAATTTTTGTAAGTGATGAGAGGCATGGGTCCAGTTTTAGTCTTTTACATGTGGATATCCAGTTCTCCCAACACCGTTTATTGAATATAGATTCTTTTCCCCAGTATATGTTTTTCTTTGATTTATCAAAGATCAGGTGGCTGTAAGATGTTAGTTTCATCTCATGGTTTTCTATTCAGTTCCAAATGTCAATGTCTGTAGTTTTCTGCGAATACCATACTATTTTGATCACTATGGCCTGGTAGTGTGATACCTCAGCTTTGTTTTTAATACTAAAATTTGCCTTGGCT
Organism: Loris lydekkerianus; assembly: GCA_963574355.1. Lineage (NCBI taxonomy): Eukaryota > Metazoa > Chordata > Mammalia > Primates > Lorisidae > Loris > Loris lydekkerianus. Next base: position 13,890 of record CAUYPK010071280.1, on the reverse strand, counting down.
ATACAAATTTTTTTTTTTTTTTTTTTTTGGTTCCATGCAAAATGAAGAATTCTTTTTTTCAAAATTCAAAAGTATGATGATGGTATTTTAATGGTGATTTCATTGAGTCTGTAGACTGCTTTGGGAAGTATAGACATTTTCACAATGTTGATTCTCCCAAGCCATAAGCATGGTATGTTTTTCCATTTGTTAATGTCTTCTGGTACACTTCTTTTCTTAGAATTTTGTAAATTTCTTTGTGGAGGTCCTTCACTTATTTTGTTAGATATATTCCTAGGTATTTCATTTTTTTGAAGCTACTGCAAAGGAAATTGTGTTCTTGATTAGCTTCTTGTCTTGGCTATTATTGGAATATACAAAGGCTATTGATTTGTGGACATTGATTTTATATTCCAGGACAGTGCTGTATTTTTTTTTATCACTTCCAAGAGTCTTATAGTTGAGTCTTTGGGGTTCTCTAAGTATAAGATCCTATTGTTAGCAAAGAGAGAGAATTTGACCTCCTGTGCACCCATTTGGAGGCTCTTTATTTCCTTCTCCTGCCTGAATGTATTGGCTAGAACTTCTAACACTATGTTGAATAGTAGTGGTGATAGAAGACAACCTTGTCTAATTCCACTTCTACATGGAAAAGCTTTCAGTTTACTCCATTCAGTATAATATTAGCTGTGCATTTGTTGTAGATGGCTTCAATCATATTAAATGTGCCACTGATGCCTATATTTTTAAATGTTCTAATTTGAAAAGGATGCCAAATTTCATAGAATGCTTTTTCTGCATCTATTGAGAGGATAATATGGTCTTTGTTTTTGCTTCCATGATATGATGAATTATATCGATGGACTTGAGTATGTTAAAATAGCCTTGCATCTCTGGGATAAAACCTACTTGATTGTGATGAATGATTTTTTTAAATATGTACCTGTTTTCTATTGGCTAGGATTTTATTGAGAATTTTTGCATCTATATTCATTAGTGAAATTGGTCTGAAATTTTTAGTTGTGTCTTTTCCTGGTTTTGGTATCAGGGTGATATTTGCTTCATAGAAGTATTGGGGAGATTCCTGCCTTCTCAATATTTTGGAATAATTTCTGCAGTATAGATATATAGGTTCTATCAAACCTTAAAGATTTTATAGAATTCTCAGGTGAAGCCATCTGGACACGGGCATTTTTTGTTGGGAGATATTTATTGATTCATCTGTCTCAGTTCCTGAAATTGGTGTGTGTAAGAGATCTATTTCTTCTTGGTTAAGTCCAGGGAGAGGGTGTGATTCAAGGTATAGATCCATTTCCTCTACATTGTCAAATTTTTGGGCATAGCTCTGTAGTACTCAGAGATGATCTCTTGTATTTCTGTGGCATCATTTGTTATTTCCCCTTTATCATTTCTAATTGAAGTAATTAGAGATTTTACTTTTCTGTTTCTAGTTAGGCTGGCCAAGGTTTTATTGATATTGTTGGCTTTTTCAAAAAATCAACTTTTTATTTTGTTAATTTTCTGAATGATTCTATTGTTTACAATTCTATTAATCTCTGATTTAATTTTGGTTATTTCTTTTCTTTTGCTGGATTTGGGATTAGATTGTTCTTCTTTTTCCAATTCTATAAGAAGTTTTATGAGTTTATTAATGCACTCTCTTTTTTTAAAATGTAGGTATCTAATGTGATAAATTTCTATCTTAAGACTGCTTTTGCTGTATTCTATAGGTTTCAGTAACTTGTGTCTTCATTGTTGTTATGTTTGAAGAACTTAATGGTTTCATCTTTTATCTCTTCCTGAACCCAACTATCATTCAGCATAAGGTTTTTTAATTTCCATGTCTTTGTATGGGGATGAATGGTTTTATTGGAGCTGAGTTCCACCTTTATTGCCTTGTGATCTGAGAAGATACAAGGTATAATTTCTATTCTTTTAATTTTGCTGCACTTTGATTTGTATCCTAGGATGTGGTCTATCTTGGAGTATATGGCGTTGGTTGATGAGAAAAATGTACATTCCTTAGCTTTGGGATGGTTTATTTTGTATATGCCTATTAATCCCTTTTGTTCTAGGGTCACATTTAAGTCCTTTGTATCTTTGTTTAGTTTCTGTTTAGAGGATCTGTCCAATTCTGTCAAAGAGGTAGTCAAGTCCCCAGCTATTATGTTATGGGACATCATATTATTCAGATTAATTAAGGTCTGTTTCAAAAATCTGAGAACATTTAAGTTGGGTGCATAAATATTTATAATTGAAACATCTTCTTGTTTCATTGTTCCCTAGACCAATATGAAGTGTCCATCTTTGTCTTTTTTGACTTTAGTTGCTTTAAATTTACCTATATCTGAAAATAAGATTGCAATCCCCATTTTCTTCTGATTTACATTATTTGAAATACTGTTTTCTATCCCTTAACCCTGAGTCTTAATTTGTCTTTCAGGGATAGGTGTGTCTCCTGGAGATGCATATGGATGGCTTGTGCTTTTTTATCTAATCAGCCAGCCTATGCCTCTTCAGTGGTGAACTCAGTCCATTGACATTTATTGAGAGAAATAGGCAAAAGATGTAGAGACACCTTATAAAAGAAGACATGGGAATGGTCGAGAAAGACACAAAATTGTTCTTATTACTAGTCAATTGGAAAACAAATTTCAATATAAATAATTAGGTATCACTTCATACCCACTAAAATGGCTACTATTGATGACTGAAAATACCAGTTGTTGACAAGAATGGAGAGGAACTAAAATTGTCAAACTTTTCAAAATGTTAGTACTTTCAAGTATAAAAGTATCTTGAAAAAATTTTTTCAGTTTTGTTAATAAAGTTAAACATACATGTAGCCTATAACTCAGTGATCTCATTCCTATTTACCAAGAGAAATCATGGCACATGTTCACAACAAAGAATATACAAGAATGTTCATTGAAGTTTAATTCATAGTTGTCCTGAAACAAAAGCAACCCAAATGTTCACCTGCAGAAGCATTAATAAACAAAGTATGTTACATTTGTATAATAAAATATTATTCAGAAATAAAGAAATAAAATAAACATTGAAATACAGAGCAATATGGATAAATCTCAAAATTGTTATATCGAGGAACTGAAGCCATGTTCACTGTACTTAAAAGATCACTGTACTTTTAAAACGTTCAAGAAGAGCAAACTAATCTGTGTTGACAGAGACTGCCTATTGGAGTTGGAGATTGGATGAAGGTAAGAGGCAACTTTCTGAGGTGATGGAAATGTTCTATTAATGGGTGTGGTGCACGTTTGTAAATTCTCCATGAAAGTGTTTATTAAATAATGTTCATTCACTGTTTATAAACTTTATCTAAAAAATAAAAATAGCATCTTTCTTGCAAATTTTACCTCATTGCCACACCAGTAACAAATTGCTTGGAACACTTTTTATCTCATGACCTACCAGGGTTGAGAATTACTCCTCTCAGGAGCACGACAGTCAGTGATGCCTGGAGTCACTGATAAGAAGTGGTCTAAGCTATGTTACCTCAGCAGCGCTGCAGGAATACAAAGCACTGAGACAACTAGTGGAAAGTTGAGGGTAGAAATGACTGCCATTTATCACAGGGTACAAAGTTGTAAGCTGCTGCCAACAGAAGCCACTATTCATTCATATGTTCAGTCAAATAGTTCATCAGTGTTGAATATGACCTAGCACTATTCTAGGTCTTGGGAATCCAATGGTAAACTTGCTAACATTGTGGGATTTATATTGAGGTTGGAAAGACAAATATGTACCAAATAATCACATCAATACATGTGCTAACATGGACACACGTTAGAGTACTAATATAAATAACAAAGAATGAAAGGTACAGGGCTATGAAAGATTACAACAATAACTTCACAACTTTTATATTAACCTGCATTGAGTTGGAACATATTCTTATTAGTAAAGCATCACAGGAATGGAGAAGCAAGAATCCAATGTACTCTATTCTAATATGAAGGCAGTAGATGAGCTAATACATAGTGGGGGAAGGGAAATGAGGGAGGGGAGAGATGGGGCTCATGTGTATGGCATACCTGTTGGGGGCAGGACACAATTATAAGAGGGACTTTACCTAACAAATGCAATCAGTATAACCTAATTTTTGTGCCTTCAATAAATCCCAAACAATAAAAAGATTATAACAATGATAGAAACCCTTTATATTTATTTCTTACACAACCCTACAAAGAAACCGCAATCACTGTTCTTTCCATTTAATACCAGAGAACCTTGAAGCTGTAAGAGGATTAGTAACTTGCCAAAGGTCACAGAGCTTGCAAATGGCTGAGCCAGAGTTTTCACATAAGCCTTTGATCTCTAAACTTTGTGGCCTTAAGCACAATGGTACCAGTGCACATTGACCTGTTCTGGAGGTTCTGGAAGATGTTGGATGGGTAGGAACAATGTAGAATAAGGAAAAGAAGAGAGTATGTGTGCAAATCCTCCTGACCTCATGTGAGCAAGGTGTAGCTGGCAGTTGAGAAAGATGTACACACATCTGTTAATTCATTAAGAATTAGAGAAGATTCTAATGCTGATTAAATCAGTTGTAGAGATACTTTAAAATTTCAGTAGTTTGTATTTCTTTTTCTTTTTAATTATTGTTAAATCATAGCTGTGTACAATAGTGCAATCACGGGGTACAATGTGCTGGTTTCATATACAATTTGAAACATTCTCATCAAACTGTTCAAGATAGCCTTCCTGGCATTTTCTTAGTTATTGTGTTAAGACATTTATATTCTACATTTAGTTTTCAAAAATCAGCATAAAGGACATTACTACAGATACAGCAAATATTTAACTCTGAAGGATATATTAGGTGTTAGGTCATTGCTAAATGTCTTGACTGCTTACGGAGGAAAATGCCCTCCTGAAGGGATATTTAAGAAATATAAGATGTAGCATTTAAGAGTTGAGTTTCATGATGTCTGCATGTTACTTTCCAATGGTTCAGAGAAAAAAGAGGCATATTTACATAAAGAGATAAATCAAATAAAGAGATGAATAAATAAAGGGATAAATGAATCAAATAAAGGGCAAAATGATAATTTTTAGTACATTTAAGCTCAGGGTAAATTGATATTTATTATATTATTCATGGACTTTTCCGTAAGTTTGAAATTGCTCAAAATACAAAGTTTGAGGGAAAATTTATAAAGAAACTGAGAAAACCTTTGTAAAAAGTTATTTAAGTTTGCACTGCCCAAACTCAATTACTTAACTTTATGGGGGTAAACAATTTACATCTAAAATTAATTCCCAAGTCCTTTTGGGCTGGCAAAGTTTCTCTGCAAAGGATCAAATAGTAAACATTTTAGGCTTTGCGAGCCATAGATGGATGCTTGTTTAGTTCAATTTTATTTACAGTTCTTTAAAAACATAAAAACCATTCCTAGCAAGAAGGCCAGCACAAAAACAGGCCAACAGCCATAATTTGCCAACCCTGATGTAGCTGAAATTCCATAGAGTTCCATTTAAATAATAAAATCATGGCCAGGAGAACAAGTCAGAAACTTTTGTCTCTGGAGTTATTTTGAAACATTTTGGTGCGGGCACAGAAAAGGTGACAGCATCATGAGTGAGTGTCTCTATTCTGGGAACAGCTTCTTCAGCGAATGGCTCTTTGCAGAAGAGAAAGCTTTTTCTATCCTTAAATTCTCAAGGCAACAGCACAGTATTTGATTAATATTTCTGAGACCATGACACTTGTCACATGTTGACAGCTCTGTCGAATTTTGGCCCCTGACTCAATTGCTCGGCAGAGAGCTCACGTCATCGAAGCATCTAAACTCCAGTTACACACAAAGTTGGCAAAAAGACATCTACTATAATTCTCCTGGGCATGTACACACTGTTTTATACTCGCTGTTACTGTAAGTCATACATTTATGCATGAGTATTACTGCACAGGGTGGCCTGCAAGGGCGCATGAAGGAAGCGATCTCCCGGGGTGATCTGAGGGCACTCCGAGTCCGTGGTGCAGGCGGCCTGGAGGTGCCAGGCTCTTCTCTCCCCTTCCTCTGCAGGGCTTCGCCCAGGCCCTCACTCTTGTCTGCCTCCGTCACGTCTCAATGGCTCTAGCAATGAAAACTGAAACCCTGCCATCCTCTGCTGACCACGGCCTCCTCTCCTTTCAGCTCCTCCACACCCTCACTGTTACTGAACCTGCCTTCTTATCCCAAGAAAGGCCACCAGGCCCTTGATACTTAACATTTGTCCAAGACCATGAACCCCGTGTAGTTCTTCTTAGTCCTCTGCCCACCTGAGAGCCAGTGGCTCACCCCTGAGCTGCCCTTCTCCCCATCCTTAGGTTTTTAGGCACCAACCTTCCTCCCCTTCTCTCCCTTCCCCACCTGCCATTAGAAAACCTCATGCTTTTCTTTCCCATTAAAATCTCCATTCTAGGCTCGGCACCTGTGGATCACGTGGCTGAGGCTGAAATCCAGCTCGGGCCTGCCGGACAACAATGCCGGCTGCAACCAAAAATAAATAACTAAAATAGCCGGGCGTTGTGGCAGGCGCCTGTAGTCCCAGCTACTTGGGAGGCAGAGGCAGGTGAATCGCTTGAGCCCAGGAGTTTGAGGTTGCTGAGAGCTGTCATGCCACGGCGCTCTACCCAGGGTGACAGCTTGAGGCTCTGTCTCAAAAAAAAAAATCCCGATTCTAGGCAGGCATGGTGACTTACACCTGTAATCCTCGCCCAATGTAAGGCTGAGGCAGGTGGATTGCCAGAGCTCAGGAGTTCAAGACCAGCCTGAGCAAGAGCAAGACGCTATCTCTAAAAATAGCCGGGCATTGTGGTGGGCACCTATAGTCCCAGCTATTGGGGAGGCTGAGGCCAGGGGATTGCTTGAGCCCAAGAGTTGGAGGTTGCTGTGAGCTATGACACCACAAGCACTCTACCCAGGGTGACAAAGTGAGACTCGGTCTCAAAAAAATAAAAAAGTCCCAATTCTAGAATAGAACTCTGGTTAAGAGCAAACCTACAGAATCAGACCTCCTACATTTAAATACATTTTATCTGTGTGACTTCAGCCAAATTATTATTTTGTTTGTTTGTTTGTTTTTGCAGTTTTGGCTGAGTCTGAATCCGCTACCTCCGATATATTCGGGTCGGCGCCCTACTGCTTTGAGCCACAGGCGCCGCCCCAAATTATTTAATCTTTTGTGCCTCAGTTATTTCCTCTGTAAAATGGTACCACTAGTACCTTGTAGGGCACAGGCAAGTTTAGCACCAGGCTGACAAGAGGGGAACCAGACCTCAGGTCCAGAAAATCCCTTTCTGTTTGATGCGAGCTATTAGTTTTTTTCAGGCTCATAAGCACCCCAGGAAATTTTTAGTGAACAAAAAGCTTGTGTCTGTACACAATTGCAACTAACATTGAGAGTGGATCCAACTCAGACAAAAGGATGAGAGTTTGTTGAACAAAAGAGAGAATTTAACAATGCTGTTCACGTATTTGCCAACTGGGGTTATAACACTGTTCTAAGATGCCGACTGGGCTTCTATTTTGAATAACACAAAGCTGGAAAGCTCCAAATAATTTTTAAAAAGAAAGCTACATATTATGACAGCCTGGTTCTAAGAAGACCTGAACTGCTTAGTTTTCAAAATTCGAAATCACAGAGCATTCTTCTTATTTTCAAACATTGCTATGGTGTGGGGTAGCTAGGAGTCAGAATTCCTTAATCACCAGCATCCACAAAACTCCCTCTGGCTCTAGAGAGAGGTACAGCCTGAGGCACTCCCATCTACTCTCTAAAGACAGGGCTTTGAAACCTGTGTGGATCCACAGGAGTCCGGGGACCTCCGCTCTCCTAGGGCCCCCAAGATAGTTTCCTGGCTTTCAGGCCCTGCCATCAAACAATCCCACAAACACTTTCTTGCTAGATTGGCCTTGGGACACAAAAAACTATACCTGCTAATGTCAGTCTATGGTAGTCTAATATTCTCAACTCAGACAAAACCTGACTATGAAGGTGAGGAAGGAGATCCACTTCCCCCACTGTTCCCAGCCTTCATTGCACTCAGTCCCTGGGTCAGGGCTTGGGTTCTCGCCGTGTGAGCTCCGCACTTAGAAATCTGGGCAGGGCTGGCTCTCTGGCTGCTCACCCACTTGCTCTTACAGGCCCAGCTGGGGCTCATGCTGCTGGCTTTCCTGACCTCAGGCTACCAACAGGATTCATTCCTCCTTAGCAAACTCTTCGTCAGGAATGTCAGCTGAGAATCTGATCCCGGATCTTAGGCTCCAAAACGCATGCTTTTTCAAAGACATGGGGTCAATACAAAAGTTTTGAGACAGATTGTGTTGTGGTCCATTATGTCACTTTCAAGAAACCGCATCCTTTCTGATTCACCATGCGAGTTTCAATTTGTTCAGCTCATCAGTGTTGCTGGGAGGGCTGCATTGGTTTCCAGCCCCATGGATGTTACATTTTCTTGATTTTTGTGCGTCTCAAAACTTTCATAACAACCCATGTACACCAGGGGTCTAATCCTCCATGATTAGAGGACTTAGATAATAACTTATCTCAGGTTTTTATCTCATTTATTTATATTTTAGAGAGAGAATCTCCCTCTGTTGCCCCGGCTAGGGTGCTATGGCATCCTCATAGTTCACAGCAACTTCAAACTCCTGGGCTCAAGTAATCTTCCTGCCTCAGCCTCCCAAGTAGCTGAGACTACAAGCAGGGGCCAATTTTTCTAATTTTTTTTTTTTTAGCAGATATGGAGTCACACTCTTGCTCAGGCCGGTCTTAAACTCCTGACCTCAAGCGATCCTCCCACCTCAGCCTCCCAGAGTGCTATGATTATAGGTGTGAGCCACCATGCCCAGCTTGTCTCAGCTACATTTGCCCATTACCTACCCAGGCAGCAACATTTGCCTATTATTGTCCAATTCAGCTATTTTCCTCAGCTTCACCCCCAGCCTATCAGCAATCCAAACCCTTTCTTTTTTCTTTTTTCTTTTTTTGAGACAGAGTGTCACTTTGTCACTCTGGGTAGAGTGCCGTGGCATCACAGTTCACAGCAACCTCAAACTCTCAGACTTAAGCAATTCTCTTGCCTCAGCCTTTCAAGTAGCTGGGACTACAGGCACCCACCATAGCACCTGGGTATTTTTTGGTTGTAGTTGTCATTGTTGTTTGGCGGGCCTGGGCTGAATTTGAACCCTCCAGCCCCAGTGTATGTGTCCGGTACCCTAGCCACTGAGCTACAAGTGCCAAGCCCCACGCCCTTTCTTTATCTTAAGCAGCCCCTGGATATAATCTGTGCCTCCATGTTGTTCTAACCATGCTATTTCCTACTCATGGCCTGGACCTAAAATCCACTTCTCATCCCAACAAGCCTAACTGTCAGTGCAACTTGATGCAAAATAAATAACACACCTACTCAGTCCACTTGCATTGAACTGAGGGACCCAGTGAGGCCAACACCAGCAAGCTCTCTGCAAGGAGGAACAAGAGTGTGGCCCCCTCCAATGTTCCTCACTGGCTTTTATTGAAATCTCAGGCATGAGAAAATACAGCACAGCAGAAAGCTTCAAAGAAGAGAGTGAAGGTTACAAAAGAAGGAGTTTATCTTTAACTGCAGGATTGAGTTCTTAACACATTCTGTTTACTGTGCTCCTGTCTCGCCTTTTTCTTGTCACTGGTGAATAGGACTTAGTGCTGTGTCTAATGAGTACTGCTTTTAGTACTCAGGACACACTCTGTCCCTAGTACCTAGCATTTTTCACATAATGCTCTACCCTACACCTATATTTACTCATGAGTTTTCAGAAGACCAGTCGGTGGCTAGTGCCCTGCATACATCAGGAGACACCATCCTGTAACTCAGTGGTTCTCAACCTTCCTAATACTGTGACCCTTTAATACAGTTCCTCATGTTGTGGTGACTCCCAACCATAAAATTATTTTCGTTGCTACTTCATAACTGTAATTTTGCTACTGTTATGAATCGTAATGTAAATATCTGATATGCAGGATATATTTAGGCAACCCCTGTGAAAGGATTGTTCGGCCCCCAAAGGGGTTGTGACCCACAGGTTGAGAACCGCTGCTCTAACTCAATACCTAGGTAAGAAATAAATTTTACGTAAGTAAATCCTCTAGTAGCAGAGCCTTGTCTTCAGAAAAAGGCTATGAATCCAAAGTCAGGTAAGCATATGACTCCGTGACAGATTTATTCAAGGGAATGCAGTGGAGAGGTGGATGCCCGCAAGCATCCCTGGAGCAAATGGTTGGTAAACAAAAATTGGTACCAAAAGGCCACTTCAAATGAGCCAGCATGGTCCACATAAATTAAATCTGATTCTGGCTAGTGCATTAACATCAGAAAAGGGCTAAGCCCAGAATCACTGGAAGAGCAGGTACAGGAACAGAAGCACGTGAAGCCTGCCTGAGCCACCTCTGCTGAGGTGCTAAACCATCTATGGCTCACCTGAGAGACGAGCTCTGATTTAGACACAGTAAAGGGGAACGTGGGGCTGATGGGAACAAAATATGAGTGGAGGGGAGAGACCCCATAGAAAGAATAGTATGGAAAAAGCAAACAAAAGATAGACACTTTTCTTTAAAGAAAGAAGAGCAGTGGGGAGGCAGGAAAAAAAAATGCTGACATGAGCTATGTTGACGGATTCTGCTGAACCATCCACATCCACACAGCACTGCACAGTCTTTTAAAGCATCTTGGTCATGTTATCCTTTTGAGGTTCACAAAAAGCCTCTGCAACAGGCAGAGGTATAAAATTTTTATTACCATTTTAGAAAAAAATCAGACTCCAGGAGGTTAAATGATTGAAGCAGTAAAGTAAGAACTTGAATATCTAGTCCTCAGGCTCCAAAACTCATCAGTATGTCCCAAATAACATTCCGAAGAGTTGCTGCGAGTCCCGTCCTCCGTGATTCTATTTCTATGCAGTTCAGGAGAAGACAAAATCAATGCCATGGTGATAAAAATCAGAACAGTGTTTGTCTCCGGAGACTGAGATTGAGTGGGGAGAGGCACGACGAAATTGTTTGTTTTATATGTTGATTCCCATATAGGTTGCACACACGTACACATTTCTCAGAACCCATCAGATTGTACACAAAGGGACAGTGCATTTCATTGTATGAACATTTCATCTCAGTAAAACAAAAATGGGCACGCAAATTACGGGACATGTTAAATAAATTCCAGTTTCTGAATGTTGACATTTATGGGCCACCATTTATAAGGCTCTAGCTTATTTTGTATCTAAAACCACAAAAGATATTGCAAGGGTACGTGTCAAATCTATCACGGGTAGAATATACATGTCTTAACACAAAAATTAAGTAAGTGAGGTGAAGGCTGTGTTAACCAGTTTGATGTAAGCATTCCAAATTGTATATAAAATCAGTGCATTGTACCCCATACATGCATTAATGTACACAGTTATGATTTAATAAAAAATAATAATAAAACCACAAAAGAGGGACAGGCACAATGGCTCACACCTGTGATCCTAGCACGTTGGGAGACTGAGATGGGTGGATTGCTTGAGCTCAAGAGTTGGGGACCAGCCGGAGAAAGAGCCAGACCCCATTTCTTGGTCTCTACTAAAAAAAAAATTAAGAATTAGTCAGGTGCTGTGGCTGGTGCCTGTAGTCCCAGGTACTTGGGAAACTGAGGCATGAGAATCACCTGAGCCCAAGAGTTTGAGGTTGCTGTGACCTATGATGTTACCCAGGGTGACAGAGTAAGACTCTGTCAAAAGAAAAGAAAAGAAAGAAGGAAGGAGGGAGGGAGGAGGGAGGGAGAGAGGGAAGGAAGGAAGGAAGGAAGGAAGGAAGGAAGGAAGGAAGGAAGGAAGGAAGGAAGGAAGGAAAAAGGAAAAGAAAGAAACCGTAAGAGCTCTTAATTCTTCAAAACATAAAAATTAAACATTCTAATTATCATTCATATTTGAATTTTGCCAACACCACAAATTAAACATGTTCAAAAAAAACTGAGTGGCGTAGGCCAAGTAAGAAACATTAGCTGGCATGCTTCTGAGATGTTTTAAGTATATAGAAGTGCTTTTTTCACTTGGCACAATCTGCTTTATTTGGAATAAAAAGAGAAAGAAAAGCTGCTACTTTTACTACAATTAGGTCCACATCCTTACAACTACACTAGCTCAAATTCCTGCATAGTAAAAGTTGACTGGAGCTGGGCAGCAGCTGCCAGATTCTCCTTGATCTAGTATGGGACTGCCACAGTCTCCACCACTCCTTACTATGTGCCAAGACTCCCTCACCTGCTTGTTTCTTGCCTAGCCCAGTGATTCTTTCAGTTTCGTATTCAAACAGTAAATAAATTCAAAGTAAAACAGTAAAAGCATGATAGACAAACTGAATAATATTGATGATGTTTCTTCAATAAAATGAACTAGATATAGGCTATACTTACTCGCACAGAAGAATTCCATTTTCTAACCCTGTCCGAAAGTCTTTATCACCAAAGCTTCTCCCAGTTACTTGCTGGAAAAGAAAAAAGAAAAAGAGAGCATAAATTTCTCTTTTTTAAATCAGGAAGCTCAATTTTGTTATTATGAATATTTAAGAGCCTTGGGAAAACTGGTGGCATTCCAAGAATGGTAAAGACCTGTTAGGCCTGAATTTCCTAGCTGTGTGCAGCTTTGCTTAGACCAGCTAAAGCGGAACTTACATAACTTCTTTGAAGGCTTTCTTTTCCTATTTACTACCTTAAAAAATATCTGTCCTTCCTGATAACAATTTATTACTTTGGGGGACTTGGCCACGATAAATCAGTACCCCCACTTCTTATATCCAGAGGATCCAACCAACACATCTTTCCAAAAAGCCTGAGGAAAGTCCCACCTGAGGACAATGTCCCCATTTACCAAAACATTAAGGGAGTGGAAGAGAAGAGGTCACAGAGGTCTAAGCTCAGGAGGCTAGCATCAAGACCAGAAGACCAAAGCCAATATCCATAAATAGCATGCATCAAAGAAGAAAAAATTAAAAGTTGGAAAACATTCATCATCTGGTAGCACAAGACCATGGCCATTCTTAGTAGGCCTGTGGTCAAGGCACCAGGGAGGCATTTATTTGTGCTTTCAGTAAATATTTATTGAGCACTAACAATACTCTAGGTAAATACAGTATCTCAGTATTTATGGGGGATTATGCAGATGCTCAAACCCTGATATAAAATGGCATTATTTACATATAATCTGTGCATATCCCCTCATATACTTTAAATAAATCATCTCTAGATTATTTGTACTACATAATACAATATAAATGCTATTTAAGTAGTCATTATACTGTATTTTTTAGGAAATAATGACAAGGAAAAACTCTAGACATGTTCAGTACAGACACAATTCTGCTTTAATATATCTTTGACCAGCAGGTGGTTGAATCCACAAATGTGGAACCCATGGATACAAAGGGTTGCCTATACTATACTCTAAAGCAAACTCTAACATAGCAAAACAAAAAGTTATAGCTAATAAAATCAGCCTGGGCGAATATTTTATGAAGAGGACCCTCTGGGCAATTGAAGCAGCATCAAAAATATACAACTGGGGACCTGATCAAACTGAAAAGCTTCTGCACAACCAAGAATGCAGTAAGTAAAGCAAGCAGACAGCCCTCAGAATGGAAGAAGATATTTGCAGGTTATGCCTCTGACAAAGGTTTAATAGCCAGAATCCACAGAGAACTCAAACATATTAGCAAGAAAAGAACAAGTGATCCCATTGTAGGCCAGGCAAGGGACTTGAAGAGAAACTTCTCTGAAGAAGACAGGCGCACAGCCTACAGACATATGAAAAAATGCTCATCATCCTTAACCATCAGAGAAATGCAAATCCAAACTACTTTGAGATATCATCTAACTCTAGTAAGATT
>CAUYPK010071279.1:0-12243 GCA_963574355.1 Loris lydekkerianus | reverse complement strand
AGTATCCCAGGAATGGAAGAAAAAGTACCCAATGTACTCAGCCCTACTATGAAGGTAAACTATAGCTTTCACATGAAGGCTATAACCCAACTATACCACAAGACTATGAGGAAAGGACCAAGGAAGGGGAAGGGAGAGGGGAGGTTTGGGTGGAGGGAGGATGATGGGTTGGGCCACATCTATGGTGCATATTTTTATCTATAATAATAATAAAATAATAATAATAATAATAATGCAAAAAAAGTAAAAAAAAAAAAAAAAAAATTTAGCCTTTTAAAAGAAAGAAATCGTGTCATTTGTAACAACCTGGATGAACCCGGAGGGCATTATGTTAAGTGAAACAAGCCAGGTGCAGAAGGACAAACCCTGCGTGATCTCAAGTATGGAAGTCATGGAAACAGAGGGTGAATTGTGATGCACAATTCGGGTGATTCGGGAAGGTGTTGGTCAAAGCAAATGAAATTTCAGTCACATTGGAAGAGTAAGTTCAAGCATTCTGTTGTACTTCATGTGAAGTAGTTAATAACAATGTGCTGCAGTCTTGAAAATCATTGCAAAACTAAGTATTAAGTGTTCTCACCACAAAAAATAAGAGGTGAGAACAAAAGTGTGAGGTAATATATGTTAATTAACTCGATTTAGCCATTCTACAATGTGTATCTATTCCAAAATATCACGTTGTACTTAATAAATATAAATATTGTATATTTTTATTTATCAATTAAGAAATATAAATGAATAAATTAGAAAAGGAAATGCAAATTCTTAGGCCCTACTCTAGCCCCACTAAATCAAAGTCCTTAAAAATGGGTTCTAGGTCAGTGCATCTTAGAACTATGTAATGGTACAGGTGAAACCTACTAAATGCAGAATACAAATGCCTACATACAATAACTAAGAAAATGCCATGAAGGCTACGTTGAACAGTTTGATGAGAATATTTCAGATTGTATATGAATCCCTCACATTGTACCCCTTGATTACACTAATGTACACAGCTATGATTTAACAATAAAAATAAACAAATCAAAAAAACAAAAAACAAACAAACAAACAAACAAAGAAAAACACTCACAATGTGTATTTAGAACAAAGGAAGCAATCAGTACTCTGATGTTCTGTCTTATCACAGAAAATGAACTCTTAAAATATTGAAAATTAAAAAGATTTATTTGGTTAATCATTAAATTAATACAGGGTTAAAATAATTCCTATGGTTATAGGAAGTTAGTGGAGTGAAGCTGCTTAAAACCCACAACAAAGTTTAAATGTTAAGCTTGTCCAAGACTTGACTGAACATTCTCAAGTGCCCTATAATTTAAAAAAAGTACCAATATAAGAAACCCAAATGGAATATTTTATTACAAACATGATGTCCTCTGTGTCAACAATTTTATCAATTTGATGTCTTTGCTTATCATATAGAGTGAGAGTGTGGGATAAAACTTGGAAGTCAATATACTTAGAAGGCCAGCTGGGCCTGACAGCTTTAATGTCCAAATAAGTATCAGGCTTTGGTTCCGGTTCAAATTCACATTTAGCCTTTACTTCTGGCAAAAAAAAGTCCCAGCTGCAGTTTTCACTTATCACTTCCCCACAAAGAAGGAACTTTGAGGTGCCGCGGGCTGCTTCATTATGTAAGCTGAGATTTTGTTTGATTCTGCACAGTGCTGAGACAGAATTCAATTTGAATGCTGGCATTTGAAAGAGGAAGGCATTTTACTTGTGACCTTGAGGATGACTTTCTGCCAGAAAGGTGGAGGCTATCTCATGTTAGGTTCTCATGTTGAAGGCATTATTTCCTACCAAGTGCAGAGCTATTTGAAAGTCGTGTGCTGTGTGTTACCAACAAATGCAGATGGCTCCACTTTTACTCCCAAGTGGCTTACTTATGGTAAATAGAGACGGGAATGGTTTTTTGGAGGTAAAAACCATAAACCAGTGTACTCTTTACATTTCACAAATTAGATATTCACTTATTCTGACCAAGGTCTCCTTGGAATAACAATGCCATTGGCTTAAATCAGGGAAGAACTCAGCTGAAATCACTCCCAGTGAAAAAGAGTTTTAATTTAAAGAGAAGAATGATGAAAATAGAGGAAAGGGCACAGAAGCAGGTGGAAAAAATTTTCGCAAATATGCCCTTCATCTCTCTAATGCCAACAATATCTTTCCCCTCACATTGGGGTTTCCCTTATTCACTAAAATTTCCAGTAAATATGCATTGGAAAGATCCTCTGCATAAATCGGGCCATTTAATCAACAACTGGAGAAAACCAAATTTGAAATGCATTTTTGTCAACTATAATTTCATTTATCCCTTGAATTAGGCTTATCTCCAAGAGGTAAAATGCATAGAGGTTACAACAACAACAACAAAAATCTTTTGATTAAACATAAGGAAGAATTTTTAAAAACTGAGACTTGCTAATAATGAAGCATTCAGTTCTTTGTAATATTTTTTTCAGAGAAGGCTAAGCAGCTACTTGTCAGAGAGGGGGTAGAAATTAAAATGGTTTAATCTCAAAAACTCTGATATTTTGCTTTTGTATAAAACAAACAAAAATAGACGACTCTTCTGAACACAAGATTCATTTTTTTTCCAGGTTTTTATTATTATTATTATTATTTTAATTAAATCATAGCTGTGTACATTAATGTGGTCATGGGGCACCATACACTAGTGTCATACACCGTTTGACACATTTTCATCACTCTGGTTAGCATTTTCTTAGTTATTGTGTTAAGACATTTACATTTCACATTTACTAAGCTTCACATATGCCCTTGTAAGAGGGGGCTTGGTGGGATTACAAGATTTATTTTGTTCTGTACCAAAATGCATTGAGAACATTATTAATTCTTCTGTCTAAAGGACCAGTCTTTGAATGGGTTGGTTGTACAAAACTTCACTTGTCTAATATTGCTTTGGCTCAAGTGCAAAACACGAGTTCTTTGTAACTTGAATTTTAATGTATATGCTTCATTGATTTTAAAACTATTCTATTTAGAATAACATTCTGGGCTGAGGATTATAGAAGTCAGCCTTAGAAAGAGACGTGCTTTGTCAATCTGAAGGAATGAAGGAATGTCAGTGCTCAGAAGATGTGACACGTTTGCCTTCTGTTGTCACTCTCCAACAGGCCATAAATAGCGTCCCTTATGTGAAAGGGACCTCTGGACTCACCTGTCGCAGATAAAGTGGTTAGCATGTCACGTCTACTTTATTGGCTTAGTTATTTAAGTTCAATTGTAGGCTGACGTATGACAGAGCTCCCATTTAAATCTTAGAAGTAAAGAGCTTCAAAAGCAAACTTATTAAGGTTAATAGAATGAACTTACAATGTCCCTGGTTGAGGAAAAGGAAGCGAGATACTCAGTAAATTGCTCTCTAAATAACTTGTCATCTCTGGGTCTGGAGTTAAACCTCTACCAATGGTTCATTCTGTTGTTGGTAATGAGTATGGATACAAATGCACCATTTTGTTAAGTAGCATTTTGAAGGGCTTTTCATATAACATGTAAAATAGGCTTCATTAAACATATTATACAGGTAGAGGGAGCATGTAATTTATGTTTAAGCTCATATGTGAATCATGAAATGTATCTAAAAAGCACTTGAATATTTTGTATGAATTTAATGGAACCAAAGATGTAGGGGGCATTTCTGCTCTTTTGAAATGCAAATAGATTTGCAAGTTTTAATTTGGTGTATTTGTGGTATCAGTTTGAATCAAGTTAAGGCACATGGCTGAAAAAAAAAAATCTTAAAATGTTAAATTAATCACCATCCACCAGATGGGAAATATGCAATACTTAATCACGTCATTCTTTTCACAGCAGTTCAGACAAATAAGGAATATGCTCAAGACCAAGTTTCTACAATTGGAAAAATGTAAATAGATTGGTCAGTGTTTCAGTTGTTGTTCCTTCTATTGTAAAGTGGCTGCTTGTTTGTTTTTAATATTTTACAATTCAAATATTAATATATATTATTCAGACTGTTCATTCACTCACTCACCTATTAGTGAGGTTTATTAGTTTAACTGCAAGTATTTTTTCCTAGCAAGTCAGTACTGTGATGTCATTAAAAGTATCCTGGAAAAATGAAGATTAGTGGATCTTGAAGGATAAAGTTCAATCTCAAAATATTATTATTATTTAATAATGCAAGATGAATCCATTGCACTCTTGTATTTGTGTTCTTTAGGGGAAATGCTCAGTTCCTAATTATTTTTTTTTAATTAGTATTAGATCATAGCTGTGTACATTAATGCGGTCATGGGGCACCATGCACTGGTTTTATAAACAGTTCGACACATTTTCATCACACTGGTTAACATTGCATTCCTGGCATTTTCTTAGTTACTGTGTTAAGATAATCCTCAGTTCCTAATTTGTAAAGCAAAGTGAAAACAGGGTAGAAAAGCTAAAATTATCATTATCTGTTATGAAGTGTGTATAGAGAAGAAAGGAAGTCAATGTAATGGTGATTGTCTAAGAAAAGTAAAGATATTCATCCAGAAAAAATGAGAAAAGAAACTGTTGCAAGAGTTAGTTAAAGAGAAACATTTTTTTCTTAATACTAAGAATCAAATACCTATAGAGATATGAATACTGCAAATGTTTCATTGTTACTGTCATTATTATCTTCATTGTTATGTTTTGAGCTGCAAGAAAATCTTTTATGGTACTAGAAATGAACTTGTAATCTAGGACAATACACCATTGACCTCAAGCTGAAAAAGGAATATTGCTTTAGAGGGTGTAATTGTAACACTTCATGAGTACAATTATTTGGCCATGTACCCATGTGGGGAGTCTTAGTCAGTATGTAAAGTTATCAGATGAGCAATACCAAGTTTGGATATTCTCAGTGAAAGTTAATACACACTTGTGAAAACATTTTCTCTGTGTACTTCTATTCCTGCTCACCTACTTTTCCTGGTTAAGCTATTAGTCCCTTCTGTCAGCAGAGAGTTAAGAATTTTTCTGATCAGTTTCCTCTAACCTTGCCAATCCAGTTATTTAATGGAATGTTTACAATGTGGAAGGATCCAGGGTGCTATGGGTGAAATAATAGAAATATAGCACATAGTGGTATTGTACATGGGAAATATAACTTTTATGCATGTGAAAAAGTTAATAAGAAAATAAAATCAGCCCATTTTAGGTGCTGAACAAATTGAATACATATAAGAGACCATGACAGGTTGGGATGCAGACCCACGTCAGAGGAAACATCTCTGAGACTGCACACAAAAAATGGTGACTGCTTGCCTCTGGGGAGGGAAATTAGAAATCTGAAGTAGGAAGGAGACATTTTTTCTCTTTCTATACCCTTCTGTATGGTTTTAATTATTTACTTGTCCTCATATAACTTTTTTAATTAAGATATTTTTCTTAAGGCAGTGTAAAGCTAGATCATGAAGAACCTTGAATCTAAACTAAGGAGTTATAGGTTTTCTCGGCAAGCTGTAAAGACGGTTTGGGGCATGTTTAGTTTTATAAAACATAACTGTACTGCAATTCTGGTGATGCTGGAGTAATGAAAGATTTGATGCAAATGTACAATGTATCAGACATTTTATAATAGACTTTACTTTTCAGATGACTGATACAGTGCACTTAAAAACTTTTTAAAGAGTTTTGTTGAGATATACGTCCCCCATTTACAAAGTACAAGTTGAATGGGCTTTCTCTTATGCTCACAGACACATGCGACCATCACTGCAGTCAATTTCAGAACATTATGTGTGTGTGTGTGTTTTTGCCCACACTAAAAAGAAACCTCCTACCCTTTGGCTAACCCCTCCCTTCATTATACCCTCTAACCTCAAGCAACCTGAATCCTAAGCAGTTACTTCTGTCTCCAGAGACTTCCCTGTTCTAGAATTTCATGTGAACGGAATCACGTAGCATGTGAACTGTTGCGATTGGCCTACTTCACTTAGTACAATGAATCCAAGGTTGTCAGTGTTGTAGTGTGTTATCAGCACTTCCTTTTAATGGCCAAACAATATTTTATTGTATTTACATACTATATTTTGTTTATTCATTTGTCAGTTGATGAAAATTTGGGTTATTCCCATTTGGGGGCTATTGTGAATGATGCTGTGATAATAATTTGTGTGGAAGTTTTTGTATAGACCCATGCTTTCATTTCTCTTGTCTATATGCCTAGGAGTTGCAATGCTGGGCCATATAGTAACCTACACTCAATTGTTTGAAGAACTGTCGGACTGTTTTCTAAAGCAATTACATCACTTTACATTCCACCAGCAGAGGGTAAGTGTTTTGATTTCTGCACATCCTTGGCTCTTTGTGAATCTGAAGTAGTGTCTCATTGTAGTTTTGATTTGTGGTTTCCTGAGGAGTAATGGCCTTGAGCATCTCTTCATGCGCTTGTCGACCATTTATATATCTTCCTTGGAAGAATGTCTATTTAGCTCCTTTGCCCATTTTTTAATTGTATTTTTTTTTTGTATTCACTTGTTGGTTCTTTGTGTATTATGGATATGAGGTCCTTACTAGGTATATAATTTGTAAATATTTTCTCCCATTGTGTAAGGGATCACAGTTATTTGCAATGATGTTTTAATGGATACATAATAGTTGTACATATTTATGGGATACATGTGGTATGTTGATATATACACACAATATGTAATAATCAAATCAGAGGAATCAGGATATCCACCACCTTGAACATTTATCATTTCTTTGTTTTAGGCACATTCTGAATCCCCTGTTCTAGATATTTTGAAATATGTAAGAAGTTATTAATTATAGTTGCCCTGCTGAGATATTGAACATTAGATCGTATTCCTTCTGTCTAACTGTATTTGTGTACCCATTTACCAACCTCTTTTCACCCCCATGGCAACACTTCTCAGGCCCTGGTAACCATTATTTCACTCCTTATCTATAAGAGATTTTTTGTAAGCTCCTCCATATGAATGAGAATATGCAATATTGTCTTTCTGTGGCTGTCTTGTTTCGCTTAGCACAATGTTGTCTAGTTCTACACCTGTTGCTGAAAATAAGGATTCCTTTTTTTAATAGCTGAATAGTATTCTATTTTGTATATACATCACATTTTCTTTGTGTATTTGTTCATTGATGGACACATAGGTTGATTCCACAATAGCCTTGTGGCTATTGTGAATAGTGCTGCAATAAACATGTGTGTACAGATGCACAGATCTCTTTAATATCCTGATTGTGTTTCTTTTGTATATATGCCAAGCAGTGGGATGGCTGGATTATATCTATTTTTAGTTCTGTTTGTAGTTTTTTGAGGAACCACCATACTGTTCTCCATAGTTGCAGGACTAATTTACATGCCCACCAACAGGGCTCTCACATCCCCCTTTCTCTGTATCCTCACCAGCATCAGCTATTTTCTGTCTTTCTGATAATAGTTATTATCAAAAAGACAATAGTCTTTGACAATAGTCCTGCCCCCTCTTCTAACTAAATCTTAGGAATCATCTGTAATCCTTCGATGATAGTCTTTATTATATTAATAAGCAGTATTCTGCAAATCCTTCACTTGTGGTATTTTGAATATTTTTTTATGGGTAGGGAAGCCTGAATGTGAACAGATCACTTTTCTCCTGAATCTTTAAAAGTTTTACTTGATTGCTGATACATTCAAAAGAATTAAGTTACTATGTAGTGTCCGAAACTACCACCTCTAGTTTTGCTTTTTATAAAACTTCCAATGCCTAGAAAGAGGTGGGAGAAAAGGGAAAGAGTTTTAAGTTTAGTTCCAGCCCTCAGAAACCGTTGGAAACAAATGTTCAGAACAGAAATTATGCAACAAATTATGTCTTTAAGAAACAGTGGATAAGATCAACCTAAAAAAAAAGTCCATTATAGGAGTAAAGCAGGCATCATGATTTCTTCTCTTCGTCTTCCTAAAATATTTCAAAAAATGAAAATCAGATAGTGGTGGAGGCTGCTCTAGAGAGAAGTTTTTGTTTGTTGCATTGCTGGACATTTATGATAATGAAAAAAAGCCCCATCTCGAGTTGTGCAAGATCTAGATTTGAACGAGGAAGTGAGCGACTTGTGATTCAGGTTTATTTTGTCACTACATAAGCAGAGAAAGAAAGCAACTAGTTAACCAACGTGAATCTCTTGAAATATAAAGTGTTATAAAATTCTGAAAACATTTAACAACATGTTCCCCCAAGCTGCTAGAAAGTCACAGCTGTGAAAGGAGTTTTCTGTGTATTTAAGTGGAGGATGTAAGTAGGTTGGCCAGATTCTGTTCCTTTTTTTTTGTTCTTCTTCTTCTTTTCTGTTCCTTGCGTAAAGCAGAATCTGAGGCTCCTGGCTCTGCCCAGCTGCACTGTCAGCACAGAGAGCTGTAGCCCTGATAGCTGGGGGTGGGGGCGGAAGGCGCCAGCACATGGAAAGCCTTTTATGCATCAGCTAATTCCACGCTCCAGCTATAGCCTTGGGAACTTGAGAAATCCCGAACAGATGCTTTTTCTAAAGGTAAGGGAGAAAGCAAAAACTGATACTGCAAAAAAAGAGATAAAAACAAAAAGTGCATCTGTGAATTATTTAAAACAGCATTAAAAGGATAATGCTGAAGAATTCATTAGCAAATTTAAACACTCTGTGCAGGCTCCTGATAATTTTTTTCAATGACTTTATGCAAGTTCATTCTCCACTAGTTTTTTAGCTCTATCTTTTCTCCTATGTGAAGTACCATAAACTAAAATGTATATAGATATACATGTATTTTAAAATCAATTAGTGTAAAAAAGACAATTTGACATACTATTTAATTTTTGTTCGTACATTCAAGCAAGCTTTGTGACTGCCTTTGATGGGCCAGGTTGGTGAATTTCTACTGAAAAGGGTCTAGGTGTCAGAGTTGGACACCTTTGGATTTAAACTGCGGCTTCACTTTTGCTATTTATATGACTTCAGAAAGAAGTTTCTCAGCAGATAAGAAATATCTGCCTAAAATATTTGCTCCTCAGACAAACGCTGAGAAGGACTTTGATGTGGGGGGCTTCTGTGCTCCCCACTGTAGGAGGAAGTTGTGTGTATATACAAGAAGTGGTGAAGTCCTCTGAGGATAAAGGATCAGATTGTATGGTGCCCCAAACCCTGCTTCCAGAGAGAGAGAGACATTTTTGTGACAAACAAAATCCTACTATTTTTCTCAGAGATGGGTCTTATTGTGTTGCCCAGGTTGAGCTCAAACTCCTAGGTTCAAATGATACTCCTGCTTTAGTGTTCCTGGTAGCTGAAACCACAGGCACATCCATCCTACTGTTTGACTGGCTTAGACTAACATTATTCAGCTGTGTTAGTCTGGTAGGACCACCACAATGAAATAGCACAGACTGAGTGGCTTAAGCAATGCAAATTTATTTCCTCATGGTTCTGGAGGCAGGAAGCCCAAGATCATGGTGCTGGCAGGGCTGGCTGGTGATAAAGCTTCTATCTACCCTGGCTTCTAGTTGGCAGCCGTCTTCTTGCTGTGTCCTCTATGGCCTTTTCCTGGGCATGCTCCTGGTGTTTCTTCTTCTTCTTCCTTCTTCCTTCTTCCTCCTCCTCCTCCTTCTTCTTCCTCCTCCTTCTTCCTCCTTCTTCCTCCTTCTTCCTCCTGCTTCCTCCTCCCTCTTTCTTTCTTCCTCCTCCTTCTTCTCTCTCTCTCTCTTTTTTTTTTTTTCCCAGACAGAGACTTGTCCAGGCTAGAGTGCTGGCATCAGTCTAGCTCACAGAAACCTCAAACTCCCTGGCTTAGGTGAATATCCTGCCTCAGCTTCCTGAGTAGCTGGGACTACAGGCGCCCATTATATAGAGACGGTGTCTCACTCTTGCTCAGCCTTGTCTTGAGCTCCTGAGCTCAAGGGATCTGCCTCCAAGACTGCTAGGATTACAGGCATGAGCCCAGCCTTCTCTTCTTTTTTTTGAGACAGAGCCCTGAGGTTGAGTGCCACGGCATCATAGCTCACAGCAACTGCAAACTCTTGGGCTCAAAAAATCCTCTTTTCTCAGCCTCCTAAGCTGCTGGGATAATAGGCACTTTACTCAGGCTAGTCTTGACCTCCAGAGCTCTGGTAATCCACCCACCTTGGCCTCTCAGAGTGCTAGGATTCTGGGTATGAGCCACTGTACCTGACCGCCTCCTCTTCTTCTAAGAACACCAGTCCTACTGGAGAAGGGGCCCACCCTGATTATTTCAATTGGTCTTAACATCCTTCCTAAAGACTATCTCCAAATGCAGTCACATTGGGGGTTAGGGCTTCAACATAGGAATTTTGGTGTAACACAGATTCAGTCCATAACCTATAGGAAGACCATTTATTCTATTTCATAAGGTGTGTGATGGAATAAAACCTGGCAACTATTACTTATTTATAGCCTTCCCTCATCTCATTCTCTCCCATGCATGTGTACACATACATGTGCACATAGACACACACTCACCACGGACCCATCCAAGTTCTTGTACACCTGACAAGCATGTGGCCTTGTCTAAGTACTTTGTCTCTATTTAATATTTTGTGCAGGGTTCTCTGGTATCCATTGTGCATGGCTAGCGATTGACGTTGTTTATGGGTATTTCCAGTGATTGATTGTTTTAGGGCAATGTTATTCTTCACAGTGCAAAGGTGGTTTGATGATAATAATAACAACTATGATGGCTGCAGTATCAGTAATTTATTGAGTATCAGAAATGGTACTTATTTCATTCTCTTATCTAATATTCACAACAACCTGATGAAGTGGAACTATTGCTAGCCCCACCTCGCATGTGAGGAGATAAGATCTGAGAGCCAGTGACTCGCCTGTGGCCCCATAACTAGTAAATTCCAGGCTGTCTGACTTGAAAGCCAATGCTCTTAACCTCTCCACAGCAGAAATTTAACACCCTGACAAGAATCTGAGAGCCTTGACCAATCTTGTCTGTCTTTATCTTGCAAGTGAATTTTCAGCCTAGTCAATCCTGGAGCTAGATTTTTAGTTTCTCCTTAGGTAAGGGGAGCACAAGATAGCATCTCGTGCCTATAGGTCATAACAATGCTTCAGGCTGTTCACTTGCATTATGTTTATCTCTATTAATCCGTGAGCTTCCATCCTCCTGTCACCGCACTGCTCCAGAAACACTTAGGAAGATTAATAAAACCCTGTTCCTGGGGGAAGCTCACCAGTGTCGTCGGGAGAGCTATGTATTCACTTATTTAAAACACACCTTGATGACTGTGGTACTTTGTACAGTAAGTTCAAACTGTTGTGGTCGATAGGGAAAAATAGACATGAGCCATAGAATAGTTATTGTGGAGGAGCTTTCAGGCATAGATGGAAAGTAAATAAGAGTTTTCAGGGCAAGACAAAAATTATTCCACATTCGGTATTCCACATAAAAACATTCCACAGCTTGTTTTCATGTTGTGGTATTTATGTTTAGCTGTGGGTTTTGCTCTGTAGCATTTTTAAAAAAGAAATTTTGCATCGTGGCCCCAGATCTGTTACATTTTGGCTCTCATAGCCAGTGTGAGTGTTTCCTTCCCATGGTTACACCCTCCAGGTAGCAACGAGGTGCCAGGAATCTGAGGACTAAACAGCCTGGCAAACCCCAGACTATGTAAATTGGATATACAGTGAGAACAAGCCAAATGGATGCTTTTTTTCTTTTTTTGAGACAGAGTCTCAAAGTTGTTGTCCCCAGTAGAGTGCTGTGGCATCACAGTTCACAGCAAACCTCAAACTCTTGGGCTAAAGCGATTCTCCTGCCTCACACTCCCAAGTAGCTGGGACTACAGGCACCCACCACAACCGCCTGGCTGCTTTTAGAGATTGGGTCTCCCTCTTGTTCAGGCTGGTCTTGAACCTGTGAGCTCAGGCAATCCACCCACCTCAGCCTCCCAGATAGTTAGGATACAGGCGTGAGCAACTGTGCCCAGCCCCTGGATACTTACTTTTTTTTTTTTTTTTTTTTAAAGCAGGAACTCAACTTTGTTGCATCAAGCAGCTGCTTATATAGAGTGTGGGGAAGGGGTGGGGAAAGAAGGTGGGGGATGAGGTGCGTGACAGGGTTTGGCCAATGGCATGGTACCACGTTGGCTGTATCTAGGTAGAGGCAGTTTCAGGCTGGGCCTTGCTGAGTTATTGCTACACGGAAGTAGCTCGATGGATCTACTTCTAGTCAGGCTCAGGAAGTTGCACTAGGCCTCAGGCACATGGCAGGGCCCAACAATTCCCTCTTTT